>OY292401.1:2772627-2861388 GCA_958496205.1 Idaea biselata | reverse complement strand
ATCAAGAGCCCCAACATTATATTTTTTGGTCCTTCGAGCCGAATATGAACCAGCTACCTAGTGAAGTGAAGGATATCGCTAATAGTTAAAACTATCCAACAGAATGGGCAGGTTGCGAATACATCCTGGACTCAGTAGGAGAGATCGAGACTTGGGCAGCGTTGCCCAGCGCACGCGCCGAGCCGCTGCGCGCGAGTGCGAGCCAGACCGTGCCCAATGTGAGCGGTTTGGGCGTGGGAAGACAGACTCCCCCTGCGCCGCCGCCCAGGGCCTCCAGCGTTGATAACACGCTTAGACCTCAGGTATATTAACTTTTTTTTACAATCGACGGATGAGGGTTTGACTTATCTATGAGGGTTCTTATAAATGAATATGAATATCTCAGATAGTTAGTAATAATGTGGTCTGCTATGAAGCACGCTTATCTAAAAAACAGGAAGGCTGCAGAACAATTTCCGATGCATTTTCCTTAGTGATTGCACCAGCCTACGTAAAATTATTATACTTTCATCAAACACTTCTTGGATAGTGCTAATTTCCATGACCGAGGTACCATTTTGATCCCTAAGTAAAAGTCAAACGGTCCACAAGGTATCTAAACTGGATGTTTGAATGAGAGCTTATAATTGACAAAATAATGAGAAATATATTTTTGTCTCCAGATCCCACCGCCAGAACCACCAAAATCCCGCTCACCAAGCATCCCCCGAATGCTCCAAGAGTCTATCGACGAAGGCCTCTCCGAATACAACTGGAAAATCGAACGCGAAGAACACAGCAACAAATCCAACGAATACTCCAGAAAAACTTCCCACGATATTCTCTCCAGAGAATCAGCATTAAACGAACGATATTTCGAGCAAACTTCTGACAAAGTCCGAAGCAGATCGTTGGATAACTTACTTGGTGACAACCCTGCGCCACAGCCTAATAAACTGGCTAATTTGGGATTGTCACAGTCAAGGCTAAATGATCGGTATCATTCGGTTGAACGCCTGGGTGGAGCTCCTAGCGTGGCCAGCAGTAAAGGAGCTATGGAGTTGGAGTACGGGACAGGATCTAGGGCAGTTCCCTCGAGGTATATCAAGAGTCAGTACGCTGGGAAACGGGCCCCGGCCGGTTCGCAGTCTAGTCGCGCGTATATTGAGAAGAGCTCGGAGTTTGGTGGTGTTAGGTAAGATACAAATTGATACAATACAAGATTATTTGATAACATTTTCTATCTCAGCGGTTGCAATGCAAAAGGATGCGGGTTCGATTCCCGTCGATTAACCGACTATACAATCTTAGAACTTATAGATATTGAACATAAAGTTATTGTCTTCAGGTCATCAGCAATGTCAGACACCTCTGAAGCGCCTTCACTCGCGTCTCACGTGCGACGCGTCCGCGTGCCGTCCCAAGCCTCCGACGTCGACCAATTCTTGGACGAACTATTCTCTCCAGTTCTGGACCCTAACATCGATGAATTATCTGATGCTAGGTCTCTCGCAGCCAGCATCAAAGGGGGATACTCAACCTTTATGGACGAGGTCTTACACTGCGAATACGATGACAGAATTGAGCTAAACGACTTCAATATAGCGAAGTTAATCAAAGGTGGTGGTGATAATAAAGCTGAACGAAAAGAATCCAGTGTGGACTCCGTCGATGATTATATCACGGATCTGTTTGATCCGATATTTGTAAATGATAGTCTGAAGAAGTTGACCGATGGGGAGGGACTTTCTGGTGCCATAAAAGGAGGCGGTGCGACGCCTAGAGCTGCATCTGCTAATACGTCAACGCTTAGTTTTGGAGCGATGTCTTTACCCCCGACAATGCCGGCGACACCTGAAGCGCTTGCAGCCGCTTTAGGACTCCATTTACCACCGCCTGGAACTGTCGATATTAATGCGTACCATCAGAATCTCCAACGAGCGTTCTTGCAAAGCGCGATGGCGCAGAATTTGCAGATTCAGCAACAACTGCTAGCGCAGAATCAAGCGCTGCAGACATTGTTGGCGGGACAAGTAGTTGAACCTTCGGAATCAGAGCCGACATCGCCGGTTCGATCGTCAACGGTAGTTCACGCTCAAGTTCATTCACCACCAAGAAACACTTCGAAGATCCGAAGGGAATCGAATGAGAGTTCGAATGGAGCCCCACCCCCTCCCCCACCGCCGATGCCTCCGCCGCTTCACGCCACGGATCCATCGGAAATCCGAGGCTTTATGGATCCATACGGTCGAGCGAAGACAGTGCGCATCGGAAAATGGAGGTGGCCGCCACCCAAAGACGCGATCACTGGCGATACCACCCAAGACTTTACTAAATTCAAAATGCGGCAAATTCAAAGGCGGCATACTCCACAAGCGCAAACGAACGGCACACCAGACCACGAGCCACCGAGAACTCGGTCCAAATCCGACGCAACTCCTGGAATAGAATGGGAAGAATTCGAAGTAGATGGCATCATACCTAGAGACAGGGAACCTCCAAGCCAACGGACCACGAGACGAAGCTTTGAAATAGGGGCCCAAAGACCCTCCCCTGGAAGCGTCGGAAAACTCAAACTCAGCTCGGAAATGAGGCAAAGATTAGAACGTGTTACAGCAAACCATTCCGTAAGAAGTTCTTCATCGGCCACTGAGACACCGCGAACGGTGAATAAACTAGAAGATACGAGGAAGTTGATGCTGGAACGGCAGTTGGGTGGTGGACAGCGATGGGACGCGCCACCTCCGCCACTACCCCCCGCGCCACCTGGCCCCGCCCCTCCCCCTCCTCAATCTCCCCCTGCGCCCCCTGACAAGCCTGCCCCACCCCCTCCAGCGCCCGACCAATCATTTGCTCAAATCCGTCGCGACAGAGACACTTTTGGCGTTCACCAAAACAGAGAAGCGGACGAACGGCACGCGTTCCTAGCCAACTGGAACTCTAGACGTAGAGACGATTCGGAACCTCCGCGAGACGATTTAGCTACAAGATTCCTGACATCAGATCGGAGAGAAAGCCGGGGTCGGGACGAATGGGGAGATGAATCCAGTTATAATGGTGAAAGAGGACAGGGCAGAGACGAATGGGACTCAGAATCTGGCCTAGACAGACGTGATGGAGACAACTTCTCCGGGCGAGAAGCGTCAGAAATATACGAAATCCATGCCAGAGCCGACAGAAGAAAAGAGGAGAACGGACTAGACGACAGTTACGACAGAAAACGATCACCATATTACGACGAATATGAAAGATTTGACGGTAGGAAGAACTCTAGAGAAATGCTCGTTGGTAGGTCGAGGGATAGTCCCAGATCGGACTATAATGGAGACCAGACAGATACTTCCAAGCGGGCTACGTTTAAAACTCACATGGTGCAGAAAGAGCGAGATAGGAAAATGGAAGCTGAGAGGAGAAATTCTGTGTCAACGCATGTGACTGACAAGACTGAGCATATTGAACGTAAGTCTATTTAAATTAAATAAATCCAACTATAATAGAAAATTTTACATCATATTTTCTCTTCAAATAGGATTTTTTATGTGGAAGTCTTTAGGAAAACGTTTCGAACAAAAACATTTTGATATCCCTTTTTTACTTTTTTTACCAACCTAACCAGTAACAGTCTGATCTGATATCATTTGACGTCGCTATTTAAACTTTAGATAGCGTAGCAACTCAGCTCGTAGTCGGTTCACAAAACATAGATAAACGTAATAGAGGCCTAAAAGAGAACTTCCACCAAAGAATCCTTAGTGTGCTTACTTATTTTAATTTAATTATATCACTATACCACAGTTAAAGCTTTGCTATCTTAACACTAGATGGAATGTCCTACATTTTTCTCTTTTTCTTGTAATAAAAGGTGACGTGCCAGCGCCCGCCGCGTTACTGCCCTCAGACCGCGCGTTCATAACGTACGGACGCGTGCCGTGGAAGCTGCGCGTGCGCAAGGAAGTGTTCACGCCGCTTGAGTCTTACAACGATCCTGCCGTTCTGGACTTGATTTATGCACAGGTTAGTTTAGTTAATTTATTTTATTTTATTAAGAAGAAATGATAATGAATCTTAAATTAGTAAGAAAAACCCCCAGTTTCTTTATCGTTATAGTGAAAGTCAAAACACCTAACAGCTAAAGGTGACTTGTATTTTGACGACGACGAGATTAGAATTCGCGCCACTCGCTTGCCGAGTGCGCGATTTCAATCGTCATTCTCTGAATTTTTTGCAATTTAAACAATTCCGTAACTTTTAGAGTAACTTACAACCACAACTCGACGAAAACGCATAAAAACTTGGTTTTAAATTATTTTTATTATGCAATTCGACGGGGAAATGCAGCCAGCGTACCACTTTTGGCCGTAATAGAATAGAGTCAATAGACATTTTACTTTATATTTATTTAAGTGTTTACTTTTAATAGATTTTTAAAAGACTACATAATATTGTTAACAGATAGTCCACGACATAAACGCAACGGCGCCCTCTCTCCGTATAACGTCAAGCGAGAAGCGCGCAGGCGCAGCGTTCCTTCGTTCGGTCGGCTCGGGCCCAGTCCGGGCCTTGCACAAGCGCCAGGCCATAGAGATGGCCCGCTCTTGGCCTTTCTACTTCGCCAGGCTGTTTGCAGCGCGAGTGCCGCCGGGGGAAAACGCTGTACTTGCTGTTTCGCATAGTGCAGTCACTATAGGAGTTAAAGGTAAATAACATATAGCCTCTTTAATAATTTTATTTACCTAGATGACAGTTTATTATGAGTTAACAGTGTAACTCTACAATAATATTACTAGTATCGTCCATATGAGAAGGCCCGACTGGTCTGACGGCGTCCAAACAATGTTAGCAGTTAGTAGTCAAAATCCAATATGGCGGATCACACATGATGGCGGACTAATTAGCATACCTCTCAGAAGCCCAGGGTACCTCTCCCAACCCTAGAAGGAAAAGTAAGAGCCTCATCAGTCCCTTAGGATAAAGGTCTTAGTGTGCCTCATAATCCAACCCTTAGTCATAACGAGTATGGAGTGGACGTACGTGGAGTGTGCACACCCTATTCTTTTCCTTGATAAGGGTATCAAAGCTGAGAATAAGACCGGCTTTGTGGTTTCATCTGGCGCCACAACATAATGTCAAGGCAGATCTTCGTTGCACTTTTTTTATTTATTTATTTATTGGGAAATAAATTTAATAAATAGAAAGCCAATTACAGAATCTCGCTGTTAAGAAACAAAATGTTTTTAATGTTTTTAAGGACACAGCTCCTTGGACTTTTTTCTCTCTTTTTATTAGTATTTTTATGCTAATTGTGCCTAACGTCTATCTATAGGTCCGACCGGTCTGACCGTCCGGCGGTCGCTGCCGCTGGCGGGTCTGCGCGTGAGTTGCCCCGCGCCGCACTCGCTGCAGCTCACCGCTGCGCGCGACGCTCCGCTCACGCTGCACGTGCCGCTCGCGCACCATGCGCACAGCCTTATTGCTGAGTTCGCCTTGCAGTGTTCACAGGTTAGTCGCCTTTCTCCTCCTTAGTGTATTGATATGATACCTCGTGGTTTTCGCGCATTTTTTATTTATGTAAGTATGTAAGTACTTGTTTTTTTAGCACAGCCATCATGTTGAGTTCATATTACAGTATTCACAGGTTTAGTTAGTCGCCCTTCTCCTCCTTAGCTTATTGATTCCGCTTGGTTTTCGCGCATTTTTTTAGCCTTGTGTTTTTTTAGCACAGCCATCTTGCTAAGTTCGCATTACTATGTTCCCAGCTTAGTTGCCTTCTTTTTAGGGTATTAATTCCGCATGGTTTTCGCGCAATTTTTCAGTAGGTGTATTGTTTTTTTAGCCCAGTCTTATTGCTGAGCACGCGTTGCAGTATTCACAGGTTAATCGCCTTCTTCTACTTAGCGTATTAATTTAGTTTTTTGGAAAAAAGTTTTCCAAAATTCTACATCCGACAGGACTTGAACCTGCAACCCTTACAATTCCGATGTAGTGCGTCTCTCCGCTTGTGAGCTTCTTCTTAGGCCGCAGCAACACTTAGGTACCATCAGTGTCATAGTGGTCAAACGCTGGCCTTTCAGAAAAAAAAATCTTGAATTTTAAAGTGTAGAGTTATAGTCAGGTTAGATCGGATGGATTTCGGTCGTATTCGTAAGGTATTACGAAAACCCAAATTTCTCAGCTTCGGTCACCATATAAAATATATAAAACTTTCATGGTTTGAAAACAATGAAACGTTGTTCTCTTCTATATTTAAAATTATTCTCTAGCTAGGCTCACTAGTTTTTGCTCTATGCGACTTCAAATTTACAGGTAACATCGAACGTAGTTGTAAAACCACCTGTATGGCTTGTAAAATAAAAGTCGATATTTTTTCCGATCTTACCCAATGAAAATTTCAAAAATGACTCGAGCGGAGCGTTGTGCTCCTGTGCCATGTCCGAGCGACTGCCGGGTGCCACAGATCAGTGCGGGGTGAATTGCTCTTGTGAACACTGTGGCTAACACTAAACAATGTCACCTATTTTGGGAGATATTTGAGTCACACGGTCTTCCCCCGTATCCGAAATAACCTGACTATACTCTATAGGTACACAGACACACTATACATGCATAACATAGTCAACTATATCTGTCAACCTCTGCGCCTAACAGCTAAATCGGTATTCCTTCGTTTTTGCGTCATTGACACACAAACATATAATATGTAGGACCTTTAAACTTTTGCATTTTGTGGAACTATAAAAACTTTTTATTGGCCGATAGTTTTGATTGAAATTGTAAAAAATTGAAATTCATACAAACACATTAGGAGCCTAATGGGTTCGAAAGTTGACATTTATTTAAGTTGAAAGTTGGCGAGTCCCTAGATAGTCTAGGCTCATACTGATAAACAACCCGATGAGACCGCCGATAAAAAGTCTGTAGTCTCCGAGGACTTATAAAGTTACCAGTCGTAATGACTAATCATAAAATTTTAAACCACTTCTCAATACTTAAGCACTTTGAGCAGGTCTTACATATCTTCACTTAATACTTGTATTTTATTTGCTCTTGTGACAGTCTCCGCTTGCTCAATAATTTCATAATTGAATTACATCATTACCATCACAAATTATTTAAAATTGACGATTATGTAGTACTACATCAGAAAATGTTTTATTTTAGGTATACATTTGTTTGACTCCCAATACCTTTTTGCTTTGATTTCAAGAATAAAAACGTATAGTTCCCAAACATCTAAAAAAAAATGCCGGATGCGCAAAGTCGATTTTTCATAGAAACCGCATGTACCTACGTCTGTTCCTCTTACACGCCAAAGTATTCCAACTTGTTTTTGAAACAAATAGAAAAACATTTTCTAAACACTTCTATTAGTTTATATTAGGTACAGGCATAGGTATGATACCTACCATAAATCAATAAAAAAAAACGTCACGGAAACTTAAAATAAATCAATTTAGGCCGACCGGAAACGTCTTAGAAGTGCATTAAAACAATATTGAATAATACTGACGTGTAATCAATACAGATTATTGTGTTCAACCAACTCGATATTGATATTAAAGTGATACAACGCACCGTAAAAAGACTTGACATGTTACGACATCGAAAACATTAAATTGTTCATACTAGCTGCGTTTCGTTGATTTACTTGCTTTGGAAATTAAAAGTGAATCATTAAAATTAGACTAGGTAGGTAAGTTTAAGTAGAGTGGTATAAACACAGACATATTATTAGACTAGGGGCGTTAGTATCGAATCGTCTAATTCTCAGGTAGTCTAACGTAGCAACACTAAATCGACTAAATCAAACTGGGAACTCGTCTAAAAATCACTTCGTCTAAATCTCAAGTAGTGTTACGTTACGTAGCAATTCGACTAAATCGCAACTGTGAACTCGAGTAGAAATCACTTCGTCTAAATCTCAGGTAGTCTCTAACGTAGCAACTTGTATTAAACGCAAAGAAAGCGCGTAAGAAAATAAATAATAAACGCGATTAAGACACGGTAAAAGATGCCTATGTTAACAAATCATTACTTCTTTATAATATAAATTTAGACAAACAGCAGTTACGCCCTGAGTTCATAATAACATGACCCAGTACTGTTAGACTACAATTATGTAGAACATGATCATTACACGAGGCCCAACGAAGGCTGCTCGATGGCTATCTGTTGGGAATCTACTCGATGTTCTAGAAAGATGTTAAAGTTAACTAACAGTTAACTAAGCATGTACTTGTACACGTAATTAGTGACTTACGTAGTTATCTTGGTAACTACTTCGTTTTTTAATTGTAGACTATGATTTGACACATCTTTCTGAAGAAAAAAACGTCAGATACAAAGAACTGAAACGTCGATTGTAGTCTGAAATTAAAAAATGGAGTATACATAACATATAGGTCAATTTAGTGGTGCTGCAACTGAGCCAGTCTTTAAGACTTTTTAACTTTACTTTTACGTCTAGTCTAATATCCTAAAGATAAAAGATTTATTAGTTTGTTTGTAACGAATAGGCTCCGAAACTACGGGACCGATTTCCAAATTTCTTTCACCAATAGAAAGCTATCGAGGAGAATTTTTACTTTTGATCCCGATATTCCAACAAGATCGGAACCTACGCGTTTGAAACCACGGGAAGCAGCTAGTAGGTATACTAAATACAAATTTAAAAAAAGATTCTGAAGGTTTTGAGGTACCAATATTTCCAAATGAATAGCTATATAATGTGAACACTAAATAAATATTTTTTGCATAAAATGGTGTTGGTGTTGGTGTAACTCTTACCTAATTATTACCATATCTAACAAGTATATCATAAGATTTCGGCAAGAAATAAAGCGTAAAATGTTTGCAACGTTTTGCATTCTCACGATGTTTTAAATAATGGAATTAGATAAAAACTTGGACGCCATTTTGAAACAGTGACAAGCCGGAGCAATAACGCATGCAAAGTGGATTACAGAAATTAGTATTGTATCCAGCCAGACTGCTATACCACTAATTTTATAAATGCGAAAGATTAGATGTTCGTTTATTTGTGTTTAAATCACGCAAAACCTAATGAACCGACTGCGATAAACGAACTAAGATTTGGGTTAATGCATAGGCTACTTTTTATTTACGGGACTTACGTGGAAGGAACTGCGGGGCGCAGCCAGCATAAATAAATGCAAATGCATGCGTGTTGCGAGCTACAGATAGAAAAAAATACAAATAATCTTTGACAAATTCAAATGTCTATCTATCAGGGTTCAGAGATACAGCCTGGCGACAGACAGACAAACGAACAGGGGTGCCGTTTTTACCCTTTGGGTGCGGAACTCTAAAAAGGAAGTAGGTACCTACATCTACCTACATAGACATAAATTGACAGACATACGGACATATCAATTTCAATCTCGTTTTGTTTCAATCGTCTTTTGTTATTGTATCGATCATCGTTTGTGTTTTCTTGCCTTGAGTGTTTGCTACCTCTATTACTACTTCTACATTTTTTTCCCGTTGAAAAACACTACTGCCTTAATTGAACGGGAAAGAAATGACCAATGTTATTTATTTTATACTTGTCCCGTTGGCGATAAACGGGAAGCATTATGATTGATGTACCCGACGAAACGAATAAGGGTTCCTTATTACCACGGAACCCTAAATAACATTAAGTAATACATCAGTATCATGGTTACTTAACACACAAAATACATACATAACTCCATTACGATTCTTTGGACGTAATCCGAAAAACATAATAAATGTTCTGCGAACGATTACATGAGAATTTATTTAGTAAAAACGTTTCGTGTTTAAAACTCGTTAGGAATAGATTTGAAGCATTAAGAGAGTCGACTAATAAACATTTTGCCATCCATAATAATCCATACATAATTAGAACTTAATAAAAATCGTATTTTTAAGGTCTTTAATCGACCAAAGAGTTAAGGTCATTATGTATTTCTTTCTTTATTTATTTGTTTGGGCATCTAACAGCTATAACTATATAAAAATATAGACCCCATTTACAGGATTGAATAGTTTTAGAAATCATAGAAAAGATTTATTTTCTTGTTTTTGGTTATTTTTTATTTCGTATACTTAATGGTGTGACTTACCTGGTGGAATTTTTAAGTCGCCCTAAGCCCTCTTACTTGACCTAATAACTGCTATCAAAAATAACAACGGGGCCCAACTGCTTAACGTGCATTCCGAAACAAGGGCATTAAGAAATACATTTCAAAGCACTGCCCGTGCCTATCAACGCTCTTAACTTTATGAAATACTATAGCTGCGTTCCGCTGTTTTACCCGCGTGAGCCCCGATCCCGTAGGAATTTCGGGATTAAAAGTAGCCTGTGTTACTCCTCGATAATGTAGCTTACTATTGGTGAGATAATTTTTGAAATCGATCGGTAGTTTCGGAGCCTATTTGTTACAAACAAACAAATCTTTCCTCTTCATAATATTAGTATAGACTTACCTATTTTCATTGGTTAAAAAGTAAAAGTTATAAATAATAATATAGGTTGTTAAAGTGTAGCGTGAAATATAGGCTATTAGCTATAAGACCCTTTAAAGTGAACAGTTGTTGTAGTAGTTCCGTTACCTCCCTACCGCCCGTTAAACTCATAGCCGGTAGTGATGAGGTGATCTATCAGGGCTGTCACTGCTGAATTCACATACTCAAACTGGTTTTTTTTACAAAATAAAACCATTGTTGGAAACCAACATGTCCTAGGACTCACCACAGTCCGAAGACATGGGATATTCAGTGTTTTCTATGTATCATATGTATGTATTTACAAATGTATAATTATGTAGTATATCTGTTGTCTAGTACCCATAGTACAAGCCTAGTGCTTAGTTTGGGGCTAGATTGCGCTATGTGTAACGTCGTGCATTATTATTTATTTATTTATTTATTTATTATAGGCTTGTACTCATACTGTATGTATGTATACTGTAGGAACTCGTACTAATACTATAACAATATGTATTACTCGTACTAGTCCTGATCACGTAGGAATATCGGGATCAAATGTAGCCTATGTTACTGAGAGTGAATGTAGCTTTCTAATGGTGAAATAATTTTTGAAATCGCCACAGTAGTTTTTGAGTTTATTCATTACAAACATACAGACCCACACACACACACACACACACACACACACACACACACACACACACACAGAAAAATACAAATCTTTCCTCTTTATTATTATTATTAGTGTAATTCAAGATTTAAACCTTGAAATTATAAATATTAGAGTAACCATTTTCAACTCGTTTTTATTAATTACGAAAATCGACTTGGATTTTAAGTTTTGAAACTTAAAATCCCAGTCAAGTCGATTTTCGTATAACATTAGTAAAGGTTTTAAAAATATATCAACGTTAGCTATAATGGGCCTGGCAAAAGACATTATTTAGTCTTTGTTATGAAAATTTGCATGCTTCTCTACAACATTTCGTGTCTATGGTTCAATTATAATAAAACATTTGCCGTTACCGGTTGTACAAGCGCACTACTTACTACACTACATTTTTTAACATACACGATTTAGATAACTGCGTCCCGTGGTTTCGTCTGCATATTTACGAAAATACTTTTAGGCGGATTTCTACGTCAAAACAGCTTTCTATATACTGAGCCCGATTCAACCATTGGTTTGAGATAAACAAATTATTTCCTAATAGATCGGAGACTATTAATTTTTACATAAGCATCTCAAATCTCAACGCTTTATTTCTTTATTTTATATTATTTGACTGTGTATTATTGTAATTTTCTCACCTCAAAGTTTCGACGATGTTACAACAGTCTTGGCCACGAGGTGTCAAACCTATCCATTTAAGATTGCCTGTAACATAATTCCGCAAAGGCACGCGCAAATGACAGTCAATATACGCACCGTAGACTGTAGACGCACCAGGAAACTTATCTCTGATGAACATCAAAGGCAAAACGAATTCGATTTCATGCGCTCTGGCTTTTTGTAGCGGATTTTATTTTATAAATCAACAAAACCGTTGCAAAATTGACGTGATTTTAAAGATATGTTTACTTATTAAATAATTATGTACATACACACTGATATAAAATAATTGCATTTCAAATTAAGTTTTAGAAATTCGTCTACACAATTTTTTTGCTGCAATACAGCTATGATCATGGAAACTGTAAAATCCCTGAAACGTCACGTTGGTATGTCTTAATTAAACCTGCTACACCATAGAGCGCATCGTCACTTACCATCCTGTCAGATAGTATGGTCAAAACTTCACTTTTGTATTACCTATAGATAATATAACACATTACCCTCCCTTTGTATCACCAGCACCAGTTTGGGTTTTAGAGAACCCCCTAAGTAGACGTAAGTAAAGGCCGATACAAAATGTCACTATGTGTACAAAGTATATGATAAAATTGATGTCGGTCCGATCGCGTGCGCGTGCGCGCTAGCCAGTCGACCCGCGTCCGCGCACTCGCGCGCACCATGCAGCGCCCGCGCCTCTCGGTGGCCATGCGCGACAACTGGCGGCATCTACAGAGAGTATACGGACTCGAACCGGACTATAGGGAATTCTCACCCCCAAGACGCGCCCCTAGTCTCGATTCCCTCATAAATTCGTCAGAGGGAGCGGCCTCTAGTGCTGACGCCTCCGCCCCTGAAGATTCCGACTCTGGTGCTGATACTAGAGGCGATCCAGACCCGCCGCGTAGAAAAGTCAATCCTGATCGGTCTAAGAAATGCCTTCAAACGTACTCGTCGTCCTCGAGTGGTCATATGGAGACTATTCACGAGGAAACGATGGAGCCTAAAGTCTCTGTTAAGGAAATCCTCGCGAGGTTCGAGAATTTGACGGAAAAGACCGATACTCAGGTCAGTGCAGTGTTTGATGTGATATTTAAGAGCCCCTATCTTTAAGAAAAAATGTTTGTTTTTTCATATTATCAACTTATTTGAATACTGATACAGCAATTCCTCATCATGATATTATCGAAATATAGAGGCAATATATTCATCTAAAACCTCCCATTTTTTTTTAAATATAGGAAATGGATTTTTTCCATTTCATATTCTTATAACAAAAATCATTCGTATTTGAGTAATATTGAGAGCAAGATTTGTAATTGAAGTAAATTCGGTTCAATACGGTTCAATATTTTGGGAAAACACTAAAAATAATTCTACTCAAGGCTTAGATGAAATCAAAAAACAGCAGATACGTTACCTAGTCTCGGAAAATGAGACGATAAAACTGCGTCTAGCTGACGCATAAGCCTCAGTCGTATGTCGAACCTTTGCCGCGTGAGCACGTGCTGTCACACTGCGATTATCATTTTTAAATCCATAAGAATGCCTTTTTGCTTTTTACAAATGCCTGAATCATTCTTTAAGGCAAATGTTTTTAAATACAATAATTTTATGAAAATGCATGTACTTAGGTGGTTCTAGCTCATTTTTCGAATACGCAATGTTAGAATATACCGTATCTACTATTTTTGTTTTCATCTAAGACTTAAGGCGCCATAATCACCATAGTCCCCCCAGAAGCTAATCCACTACCATCGCATCATATAGCCCATGTTGTTTTCATCCGTAAATTTCTCAATAGTTTCATCCAATCCTGTGATTATCCTTGGCTGCATTTTATAGTGCAGACAGGGATAATCGCCGACTTGGTGTCCACTTCATAGTTTGCGAGTAAAATTGTTATTGAAAAGGGCCTCTACGTGTTGGCTTCGGCTCCACGCACACTTTCCAAAGGTCCGGGGATCCATAGCTCCATGATACAAGACGTTTTCTAGTACAAAAAATCGACGTTATTTTAAAGAAAACTTAGTAAAGCTCTTAACAGATGTTTAGCAAGATTAAATGTGATTGTTGTCGCAAGACCATTGTGTCGATGTCATGCGAAATTAGTTCAAAGTTATTCAAAATACAACAGCAGCATATTTGTATGTTACAAAATACTCTGATGATGAAAACGTGATCCAGATCGTTACAAATCGATTTATTTACGTATTTTTTCCTACAATAGTCGTGCGAGACACTTTCATTTCTCGATGAGTATCGTGTCGTGGTATCGAACTATTCATGAGTTCATTATCTTAAGTTCATTATCATCAGAGAATGCACATTTTCTCAATAAATGCTTTGTTTAATTTCTGCTATTTTCATGATAATTAGTATGCGACGGTAAATTACATAAATACAGGCGCCTTTACTCTCAGCTCTAACTTGCAGGAGCTAACTCGTGCAGTTTTTTTACCTTCAATTTTTTCATTTATTTAAAACAATTCTTTAAAAAAATTTAACAAAAACTAAACAAGGTACCTATAGACGATTCATTTTATTTTGTAATACATTATGGACCTACAAGTTTTTTACACCGAGACCTGGAGCAAAAATATTAGACTACGATGAAATAATTATGTCCAATTTAGTCTGCACAACCATTGCTTAGTACATCTACGTGTTGTTATTGATGAAAACTGACGATCGCGATGTGGTCTTAGATATAGCACGCTTATTGACCTAAAACCACATACCTTGCAGTTATATGTAATTAATATAATGTATATCTGTCTTGTCTATGTCTAACTGCAAGATAAAATCGATTAACCCAATTTACTTTCTCTGCAACTAAAGTTGCCTACTTTCGTCTCGAAATTAGCACAGAAATAAACTTAATAAAACAAAATTAATTATTATGTTAATGTTGTCCAACTTTCAACAATTAATTCGTGCGAGTACATGTTTATTAATGCCCTTGAAACTTTCTTGGTCGATGATTATGGAATTTGCCAAGTAGGTACCTATTCGTGGAGCGAAACATGCGCGTGCGCTTTGGATATGCAAATGCTTCTTTTTAATTGATATACGTACCTAACCATTGAAAGGAAAACTTTGACATTTTGACGCCCTATATAGCGCGTCGAAAGCCCGAAAATTCAGAATGTTGCAGGCAGGACTTCGGGGGACGTATCTATCTAGTACTTTATATTAAAACGGTCTGACTAACTTAATCAATAAAGTAACTACATTATCTATTTCTCTCCTTAGTTTATTTAATTTAATATCTACTCTTTCTGTTTGCTTTGCAATAAACAAATTACTAGACTTTATTTCCTTGAAAGGTATAAAATTTAAAATATATCTGTTTTAGACTGACTCAATCACAACACTTCAATTAAATAACATAAATGATTATTCTATAGAATTGCATATTCATGTTCGTGTAGCTCGCAAAGTTATCGAAACAAGTCAGTGATAGCGCTACTATCTACGCAATTTATCAAAATTCCTTATTCAACTATTAGTTCTACATAAAACCGTCTGCATTTCAAAGTTGGTCGTACAAATTGACATGGTTTTCCAAACGCAATGACGAGGCGTCTTCCTCTTCCTATAGTTAGATGCCTAGAGAGAGATACGTGGTTTTGATGCAATTCATCATAATTTGACCTTTACGCTCACATAACAGTTTAGTTATATAAGTTAGGTAGGTAGTAGGTACCTAACGTTAGAGGTAACCCATTAGTATCTACCTCTAGTTCAACTAATGGGTGGCTCTACTAATCATCCGACCCGGTCACCGTCCCGTTACCGGGACCATCGGTTCCGGTCGTTTTTTTTTTGTTAATTTATTTTAAACCTCTACTTGGTAAATTAGTTTTTGGAAGCATTTTTCAAATAACTAAGTTTTGAAATAAAATACGACTTAGCTCCTGCACTTTAGAAATAAAGAAGCCAGATCTCAAACGGCCGCACGACAATTTACATGCCAAGGTGAGCTGGTGCGAACTAACACCAGACTCCACCTAACACTCCGCCATTACCTACACGCCATTGATTACTTTACCCATGAAACGATGAAACTTAACTTTAATAACATAATTGTGATCTCCATTACTGTTCCCCTCGAGCCTCAAGAACATATTGTTTAAAACTTGCCTAATTTTAATAATTTTATGTTGTAGGCTACTGAGCCTGCGTAAACGGAAACTGTTCCGTTTACGCAAATTGTGCCAATTACAATAATTGGCACGAAATATTTTAGTTTATTTAGTTATCAAATAAGATAGGTAACTGACTACAGTCTTATTTGAAAACTTACCGCGGAATCCGCCATGAGACCTTGAATGCTATATACCTACCAACTTTATTTTTAATTGTATATGTACCTACTATGATTTGACACTTCTTTTCGAAGAAAAAACGTCAAATACAAAGAACCAAAATGTCACATCGTAGTCTGAAATTAAAAAAAAGCGAAATATACAGGATTGATAGACAGAAGTTTAAAATGATAAATTAAAATGACAATATCTTCTATATTAGGTACACTAATTGAATCTATTAAAACTTTACAAATATAACAATCACACATAGTCAATCAAATAATAAATAAATATTGCACGTTACACACAGCAGCGAAGTCTAGCCCCAAATTAAACTCTAGGCTTGTACTATGGGTACCTACTACATATTATACCGGGTTTTTTTAACCGCTCCTGATCGTACCAAGCACAAAGGAGCCAATAACACTATTACCTCTTTGTATGGCAGCATTACCTCTTTGTATGGCTATAGCTTCACACTTTTGCACCAAATCTGAGGTAATAATTTAATACTTATACAAGGTGCTAAAACTGCGCCCTAATAAGTAGCCTCGAACAATGGTTAATAGTGAAATAAGCCTTATTAATAGATCCATATCACGGGAAAGTCGCAGCAGGCAGTGCAGTGGCCGCACGAGTTCATTTGCGTACAATAGGTACCTACCTACCTACCTACGTGTCAATTTTATTGTTAACCACATGTTATTACTACTGTCGTATGTCTAACTGCTAGTTACTCCACGGTTCGTGGTGTAGAAAACTTGGCATTACTATGTGTCTAGTCTAGTAGGTATAGGGTTGCCAGGCCCAAAATTCAAAAAGCCGGACACAGATTCATATTTAGCCGGACATTTTGCCCCAAAAGCCTGACACATTGGGTTTTTCATCTGTCTGTGGCAAATAGGCCGCACACAATGCGTGCCACGACGCGGCCTGTTTGCTAAAAAACAAGTACTTTAATGAATTACAAAAGTGTAGGTAGGTACCTTTTTTAACCTTAACCTTTAATGCGTAATGAAATGAATCAAAAAATATAAGCTTTCAAAAAATCATTTATTAATTATGATTTTTTTGAAAGCGCGTGTGAATTTGCCTCAGTTTGTACGAATTGCGTTGTCCGCGTGATTCTGACGGGGTTGACCAAAAGCCTAACAAAAGCCGGACAGGCCGGACTTCTATATATTTGGCCGGACACGACTGTAAAAAGCCGGACATATCCGGCTAAAGCCGGACATCTGGCAACCCTAAGTAGGTAGCAATCGCCCAATACTCATAGAGTGAGGAAGCGGTGGAGTTTTAGTGGCGTTGCGGAAGCGCGTTGCCATAACGTCGTGATTTTTTTTGTGACTATCGCCTATTCTGTGTTTATGTTCAAAGGATTGACAAGTAAACTTAAAACTTGTTATGTTCACAGTATAGGGTTAAAATTTAGCACAAAACTTTATAAACTCATACTTTAGTGTTAAAAAGAATTGTTATCTGCTTTGTGAGCTTTATTAATAAAATAAAATAGGTACACTAATTGTGATGGTAATCTAAACCAGCGCGTTAGACCGCTCCGTCATGAGAACTATATCCAAAACCGAAAAAAAAACATGTGTTTTATGAGTAATGCCTCGTAGCGACATGTGCAAAGTAAACTTTACAGCCTCGGCGTGTTTTTTCCTAAATAGGTATATTTTGAAAACATCTGTACAAATTCTTTCCAACGGATATTTACTATTTTTGCAATTTCATTATTACCTACACCACATTTTTAGATTTTTCGGTAAACAATTTTGTTTTTAAATCCCTGTAATGTATTTGCTATTTTAGTGGGTTGTTGTTCTTTGTTATTACATTGTTGTTGTTTTGTGATGTTTTGTTAACCAATATTTATTATACAACCTTGTATTGAAGAGGTTTTCAAGGAAACTCCATTGTTTAGATTGTAGCGATAATACGACTGAGTGAAGCGTAGGTAACTGACGAAATTACACCCGAGGCAATTCAAAACCAATACAAAATTCATGGTGTTAATATAGACAGGGCATTGGATAGTCCTCAACCTATTGATGACACCATTTTGAACTGGCCTTGGCTTCCTCCAAGCCAGTCCAATAAAGAGGTAACGTTGGTAACAATTATGTATGTATGTATGTATTTTCTGAAAAATCTTTGAAACTTAACCGATTTTAAAAATTCTTTCTCCAATAGAAAGGTACATTATCGAGGAGTGGGTAGGCTGCTTTTGGTCCCGATATTCCCACGAGATCGGGACTTACCTGAGGGAAACGCGGGATTCTGCTTGTCTATACTAATATTAAACGTTGCTTACATTTATGTATGTATGTATTTTCCGGGCAATCTCTGAAACTACTGCACCGATTTTAAAAATTCTTTCACCTATACAGAGTTACATTATCGAGGAGTAACATAGACTTTTAATCCCGATATTCACACGGGATCGGGACTTATTCGGATCAAACCGCGTAATAAATAATTTGGTAAATGACTTTGATGCTGATCGTTTCCCTACCATTATTTTTTACTATCCTAGTGGCGTGGCTAGGAAAACGACAATTTACTTGTCTAATCTGTCTCAAATGTCATAAAAACTGAATCACAATGAAGAATTCACAGCTAGTGCAGTCCACTCCGTTAGAATCGATTGAGAACAAATACGATCGATTTGTGTCTCGTTGCTCGGTGGAATCGATTTAGTTTTCTATGTCACGTTACTAGCTGTCGGAAATTATCATAGCTTATTGTGAACTATAAACAGAAATAAAACGGTCAATAAAACATAATAATAATACTGTCTGGTGACAGACAGACGGACAGTGGAGTCTTAGTAAAAGGGTTTCGTTTACTCGCGCACGAAGGGTTACGTAAGTACCATTATTACAAAAAATCAGTACCTAGTTTCACCCTTTGGGTACGGAACTCTAAAAAAGAATTTAATTTTATAAACAAGACATTTCAAGAAAAGTATCCCGTTGAACTCTTTTGTATGAGAAAGAAGAAAATAAGTTTTTAAACTTAAGAAAATAGGTAGGTACTTACACGATTTGTAGTACTCATATTTACATTTTTCCCTGGTGTTAATCGCGTATTATTATTTATTAATTATCTTACCTCGACGTTTCGACTATGTGACAATAGTCTTAGTCGCGGGAAGGCAATACGCAAATAAGACCCGAGAAAATGGAAATAAAGAAGAAATATATCGAGCAAACCCATACAATCACACTATCTCGTTGCCTCAACGAACGACATAAAAATTGACAACATCAGACCTTGAAAAACCTTTGTATGGACAACAATTTACCATTAACTTAACTTCCATACATACCTACCATACAAGTTAACCCGATGTTTGACGCGTGTCAAACGGACCGCACTTCCGGTTCCTACCAGCCAAATGACGGCATATTGGCGAACTCCGTGGGAATTTCGCATTGAGCATTCGACAAACAGGTATAATCATTGCTCATTTTCATGGGTTAGAGCCAGCATTCGGGGTTCTGTATATCCATGTTAAGAGGACAGTCTACCTACTCTTTCTCCATATAAACGTAGTCGACTGTTTCCTCCTTGGATAAAGATATTATAATGTTATGTTAATGCCATATGTCCTAATAATTAAAACGTGGCTGATATAGGGCTTATGGCATAAACATATATTTTCTAATATCTTTATCCAGGGAGATAACAGTCGACGACATTTGTAAAATTTGTATGGAGAAAGAGTAAGTAGACTGTCCCCTTAAGATTTTGTAGAATGGATGTCATGGTGATGGATGAATGGACCTCAGTAATTATAAAACATACGGAAACCATATTTAAGTATTTTATTTAGCCTTCTTTTGCCTTCATTTTGTAGTTTTGTTTTCACGATTACTCAACTTTTACAACACAAAACTCGTTAAGAAAAGAGATTACTTTTTAGTAAACGTACCACCACCACCCTTCTTGGCACCTTAGAACAATTCCCAATCAAAATCTTCAAACCATGACACCCCTATTCTCGAATTCCCCTGAATTGTAGGTGTCATCGCATCACGGAGGGGTCACGAGTCACGACCATCGGTCCGTGATTCCTGTCTGCTGTGACCAACCAAATTAACACTTGTTCAGTGCAATATTTTGATGATACACTCGTGTTTGTACCTACACAAAACAATAAGGTCAGGTCCATTGTTGGTGATTAGCTGATTAGGTATGCTAGAATATGTCTGTGATGAAATGGTAATAGGTAGTCAAAGTAAATCCGAAATAAAGAAGAGTTGAAATGAGAACTTCCTTACCTTTTACCCGACTGCACGACGCAGAAAAGGGTTAGGTACCTATGTGTTTATCGGTCCATGTATTGATGCAGGTATATTTCTTTGTTATATATGTTTGTTCATATATGAGGCGCTCCAGAAGTCCAGAATCCAAAAGGATGTAGAGTGCGTTTCATCCCCGTAGTGTCATTTGCACCATTGACCAGCACCATTAATTGGGCAAACGACACTGTCATGTACCGTTTACACCATCGATGGGGCAAATGGTGCAAATGACACTATTAAAAATATATTTATTTTGCCTCAAGGCTTTCCTCGAGCTATCGCTCTGTTTAATGGCCATCCGCCCCGCCCCGAGACCCTCAGGGAAGAGATATTTTTATTTTTTATTTTTTTTTACAGAATTTTTCTCCCCATGAACAAATACTGTATCCCCTAAAACTTTACTAATGATAATGGAAGAATGAATCGCTTATTATTAATATAAAGTATTTTTATTACTTATTAATAACAAAGAATCAATGACAGCTAATCAATGACAAATAATGCTTAATTATTGTATCTTAATTTTTCCAAGAATAGTGGAATATCTATTTCACTATTAATTAATTGCATCTGTACGTAGTGTATATAATTATTCCGATCCCTAACCTCCTTTGATCGCTTTTTGTACGGGTCTTGTGTAAGAGCATTCACTGCATGAAATGCAGCGTCCTCCTTAAGCACTTTTAAGCAGTGACTCACTGTCGCGGGTCTTCTTTTAAAGCAGTTATTAATATGTCCATTCCATCCTTCGCATACATTATTTGTTCTATGCCTCTCACCAAAACAACACCAGATTTTTTTTTTCGGCATCCAAAATCTAGCCACATAATTAATAAATTGCTGCAAATTTTTATTACTTCCGTTAGCATCACTCTCTGCTATGATGTATCTGAATCCATCTTCAATTTTTGATTCTGGCAGAAGAGGTAAGATGGTGCAAAGAGAAACAATTTTTGTAGCGTTAGTCTTTTTTAAATTGAGACTTTTAGCTTTTCTCCGCAATTGGTTTTGAAAATGGTAAAAACAACCGTGATTTTCAACCATAGGAAACACTACTTTGGCTGCACTAATGAAAGATTGTTCAAAATCAGATATAATTTTCGAAGGACCCCATTCTGGGATTTGAGATTTGATGAGATTCATCATGAGAATATATGTTTCTTTTTTTTTATTGGTCAAAAGCACATATACAACAGGGACAACAAAGTTTTTGTCATCAGTGCTTCCTAAGTCACTGAAAAATACGTAGAGCTGAGTAAATGGCTTCGGACATTTCTTGAAAGTGCCGTCGCAAAAAAAGATTTTACCAATTTTCAGCAGTTCTCTTGCTTCTTCCGATGCAAAGACTAAAATTCTTTCGTCTTCATGACTATAATCAGCTAAACAAAAATCCTTATGGTCAAGAGGAATTTCAAGTTCTGTAACATCTTTATAGGCCATTTTTTTAACAGCATTAATTTTTCTTATTCTTCTGTATGCCACAGATTTGAATTTTTCATAAGATGGTATTTTTTGAACAATGTCAAGTCCTTTATTTTTGATTGAGGCTACAGTCTTTTTATAAACGGCTGGAACTGTTTCTTCTGAAGTAGTAGCCTTTTCTATGAAGGACCCTATTATTTCACAAACCGTGTTTTTATTTTCATCTGGCTTGCAGTTATCAGAATGCTTAATTTTTTTAACCACCTTTGATTCCTCCTAAAAAAGAAACAAAACATAAGATACGAACTTTAAAAATATTTATACTATATATATACTTATACACAATATACAGCTAAATAAATGGAAAAATAAATAAGAATTTGATGCTAGTGGCACTGCGGGCAAAAAGACAGTTACACATACCTGTGATATAGTAATCGTCCCCTTACATTTTGTTTTCTTGTAATAGCGGCACCTCCATACACTGTTTAAATTTTTATACTTTGTGTGAAAATGGTATTGATACCCATTGTGTAATAAAAGTCGGCCCCGGCTCTGTTTCAGAAAAATTAAATCGGATTCGCACATTTTTCTGCTTTTTATGACAATCAAATCATATGAACGACACAAGAAACAAATGCAATGAATGTCAGTCATTAGAATGAATTTTCAAATAATTTCTAACACTTCAAGAAAGGAGGGAGGATATATTAATATACTTATATTGTTCAAGTGCTTTTAACTCTCTAAAGTAGTTGAAAACTTGACTCTGTTATTAAAATAAATATAAGTGCCAATTGCCAATTGCACCATTGGATATGTTTGCCCCATCAATAATGGTAGCAATGGAGCAATGGTGCAAACGGTACATCATAGTATCATTTGCACCATCAATGGTGCTGGTCAATGGTGCAAATGACACTACGGGGTTTCATCTTTAAATTCCTATGCCGTCATGTTGGTAGCAAAACAAAAAAGTGCAAAATACAAAAAAAATAATGTGCTACCTTGAATTTAGGGGGATTTGTACATAAAGAATGAACGAACGAATCTTTCTGTATTCAAGGTTTAGGGTATAGCACATTCAAGATATTAAGGCAAGACTTTTTCGTTTTGCTACCAACATGACGGCATAGGTAATTAAAAATGAAACGCACTATACTGATTTGGAGTTTTCTTATGTCAATCTATTTGTCTTAGTCCTGCGAGTGTCACTAAAGACATGACAGTTATCAAAAATGAAGACGGCGGCCATCAAACGCCCTTTACCAGACCCATTCTTGGAATCATATACCCTATCTACCAATCATTATTGGAACATAGTGACTTTAACAGTCGAGACCAATGGTTTCAGTGACTACTGGACTTGTTAGTTCTTTTTAAAAGGTTTTTTAAAAGTTGAAGTACAACTATATAACGTGACTTCCCTTGAGAAGAACGTCACAGTGACTGTAATAGTAGTATAGGCTTCTTTTATCTTTATATCAGAAACCCGGCAAGCGATGCCCAAACCGCCTCAGTCAGAATATTTGATGCAACAGTGGATTTTTATTTATTTTATCTCAGAAAACCGGCAAGCGATGCCCAAACCGCCTCATTCAGAATCTTCGACACAACAGTAACTAAGTAATTACCTACAGCAAATCAGCGGCCCTCATTCACTTTCATCTTCAAAATTGGTGTTATCATGGCAATAATGTTCACATCGAAGCTGTAGTTTACGTGTGGAGAGAGTGCCCGAGTCACGCTCTCATTATGGTTTAGGCAATTAGTTGCAAGCTTTTTTTTTTAAATAAAAATAGAATATGGACAGTGTTTTGACCGCCCGCGGGTTTGAGAAAATAGATCTTAGAAATTGGTTGCGTTTCGTGTTCAGCTTATGTTTGCAGAAGAAAGCGTTGAGAATTCCTATATCCCCTATATCCCGAAATATGAGGTAATGTGAGAAACTGATGGTATCTGAAGGATTAACAAAGAAACTAGCTTTTAGACCTATAGTTACCTACCAAACCTAATCCGGGGAGAAACTGTTATGTACATACATAATCTATATCTATACTTCTATACTAATATTATAAAGAGGAAAGATTTGTATTTTTGTGTGTGTGTCGTATGTTTCTAATGAATAAACTCAAAAACGACTAAACCAATTTCAAAAATTCTTTCATCATTAAACAGCTACATATTCACCTTGAGTAACATAGGCTACTTTTGATCCCGATATTCCCATGGGATCGGGACTTACGGGGGTGAAACCGCGGGACGCAGCTAGTATTTTATAATGTTAATTTAAATAGAACCCAGTTTTCGCCAGTAGGTAAGGTACCTGTCCAGTCAAGGAGCATTACCTCAACTTGATGCAAATCAAACTTGATACAAAAAATACCTTCAATGACAACGCTTGACCCAAATCGTTGCCAGTTCTGACGAACCGTGACAAATTCACAGTTTTTATGCTTACAAACTGGACTTGTTTGTGAATTAATCAACTGAATAAGGAAAATGAAACGCAATAAGTATTATACCTTCTCTATCGATCTATCCATTTGAATTTAGGGGTTTCGATTCTCCTCCGTATGAGATTTAGGGGGCCATGGTCATTGGTCTTGGTCGTCTGTATGGGGTTTTTACCTTCGTTGTCTCATATAATTTGTGACTCCTGGGTAGTGGTAATGAGGGATCACTTTGGGGGGCTCATGACCTGGCGGCGCTTGCCGATCTTGTTTATTCACGCGAGTTGAGCAACGCCAGAAGCAGTCATTACTTTGATTGGTGACCGATTAATAAGTGTGGCCAGAACCATTTTCTCGAGCCCCTCGAGTGCTTCGGAAGGCACGTAAGCCAGTTGGTTCCGGTTGTTATCTCTTATAGCAGTCGTTAGGTCAAGTTAGAGGATTTAGGGAGACATTAAAATACTACGTGAGCCACACCACTATACAGAAAGAAGAAGAATTATTTGTGGCAGGTTCCGGCCGTGGCTTGCCAACGCTGCTGGCCTAAATTGTAGCATTAAGTAAATTAAGCCATGTAACGATATTTAGGTCTGTGTATGGCTTCGTAAATCGAATGATAATTTTGACACCCAGACTAGACACATACATACATATGTACGTACACGTTTATCATCATCTTCTTCCTGCGGTGCTTAAAAGCGGGCCTCAGGCTCCCCCGGGGTCCCCTTTTAAGCACAGTAAACACCTAGCAGTATCTGTTTGCAGTAAATAAGTAAGTGTGATCAAACAGTGGAGTTTACAACTGCAATCTGACATAATGACATACTGGGTACATAATAACGACCAGGCACTTCCGGAGCAGACAGATTTACGGCTGATAAGATTATAATAGCTGTATAAATAATACCTAGGTATATAATTTTATAAGTATTATTGTTTATAAGTACCAACCTATTATTGTTTTTTTTTTTGAAGATTCGGTTTCATTGGGTTTATGTCAAATACGTCTGCGAAAAATATTTAACTCCTAACAAAGCATACCTATATAGGTACAGAAGTGACACTATGGCATTATTTTTTGTAGAAAAAGGTGACTGCGTGACCGACCGAAAAAGGTCGAAAATCTGAACTTTTTTAAATGTTCATTTTAACATTTTTCAAAGTTTTCTATTTTCACCGTTGATTTTCACACCATCTGTACTCGACGGCGGCGAAGCCAAAAGAAAGGGTAATGTTTTTTCTTGGCAATTCGATCTAACTTTTCTATTTTGTTTAGGTTTTCATTTTCTAATTAGGAGATACGGCTGCGTGTGCATAATATTAATTAAACCATACCACCGTGACAGAACTTTCTCGACGGTTATTTATTTAAATGCCAACTCCAGTTGGCAGTTCCTAGATAATAATTTAAATGATATGCATGTCATTAAAGGCCCTTCTTGAGTTTAGTTGGACCAAAGCGAGTTAAGGGGACAGTCTACCTACTCTTTTCTCCATACATAATTTACAAACGTAGTCGACTGTTTCCTCCCTGGATTAAGATATGAGAAATTATGTTTATACTATAAGTCCTTTATGAACGATGACAATGCCCCTACGTTTTGTTTTTTTTTTTCATTTTGTAATTTTTCTAAATTTGGTTTCTATTCTAATTATTCTCTCGTAGTCTCTCTCTTAGTCTTTTAAGTAGGTAAATAAAATAAAATGAAGATAATAAATAAAATAAAATAAATTTAAGTAGGTGATGGGGGCGGTAAAAAATAATCTATTCTCAAATGGGTGGACAGTAGACAAATAAGTTTGGAAACCCCTGGCGTAGATGGTCGGGGTCGCTAGAAAGGTCTTAACGCAGAAAGTGACTTTCGCCAGAAAATCCTTTTCTTGTTATAATCATTTTAAAAGCCGTAATATTTCCCGCTTTATATAACTTTCGTATGGGAAAGTCTTTTATACAGATACAAAGGGCAAACCCGTTAGCTGCTCCAGGCGTCATGTGGTCTCGTGGCTTCCTGGTGTTGATTTATTTTAATTTATAACTTAAAATATGACCATTAGAGCACACTTACCAAGATCAAAGATAGGTTATTGACTAGTTAACGGTAGTAAATACCTCGCACTGATCTCTACTAGTGCCCATATACAGGCAGGAAACAAAAATATAACTACCCATATTTACACGCACCGTAGACTTGAAAAACAAATTGCACTAAAATTGTATTTTGTTTTAATTTCGATCGTCTTTTGTTTTTATTTCGATCGTTTTCTGTTTTTATTTAGACTTGAGATCGTCTTTTGTATTTATTTCGATCGTTGTTTGTTTTTATTTAAGATCGTTTTTCGTTTTTATTTCGATCGTCTTTTGTTTTCTTCTCGGTCGCCTTTTGTAATGGCTATTAAAATAATCGGTTTCCGAAAGCATTAAGTAGGTAACATGCGTTTCCACCGAAAAGAAAAGGTTTATTAAGATTTGATAAAATCATATCAGGCTACTTTTTATCCCGATATCGGGATCAGGAGTTACGCGCAAACCGCGGGGCGCTGCTAGTTTGTAACATAAATAGGATTAACAAACAAAGGTGCCTTACAAAGAAATCACAGCAACGTAACTTTGTTACAAGAGATTGGTTGCGATGCGCATTACTGCGCTATCTGTGCTAATCGGATAAAATAATTTAGTTCTTTATTTATTTCTTGTAGCTTCGTTGAGCAAAAATAATGTTTTTAATACACTAAAATGTCTATATTATACTTATATACTATACTATATTATAGGTACTTACTATACTATTACTATTTTTCTATAATATAAAGAAGGAACATTTATTTGTTTGTTTGCAACGAATATCCTCTGAAACTACTGGACCGATTTCAAAAAATATTTTACCAATAGAAAGCTACTTTACCGAGGAGTAAAATAGGTTACTTTTTATCCCGGTACTCCCGCGGGATCGGGACTTATGCGGGTAAAACTGCGGGACGCAGTTATTCTATGTAAATAAAGCATCTATTTAGAAATTTCGAGCAAATTACGAAGCAATTGACAACATAATCGTCTTTATTTTTCAGACACATTTTTTTAAAATATGATTCTGTTTTCTTTTAGTGTTCGTCACCAACGTACAGTTTTTCGGTAAAGTGCTAACAGGTGATAACACAAGTTTCTAGGTCATATTAGCTTAGTTTCGAGGTACAGCTGAGTACATAAATATGTTACGAGCCTCTTAGGATAGGACGTGAAATATACGTGGTCTTATCTCTTTATTTATAGTTTAAGATTGTTGATAGGTGATGTAGAGGTTAGTTTGTGTATGTAAGGTAGGTATATACCGAGATTAGGTTATTTTTAGCATTTGTGTTTGTTAAGGTCCCTACACACACAAATAAATAATCAAAACACATAGGTACATAAAAAATCTACAGATCTCCTACTATATTAAAAATGATGGCATTGAAAATGTAGGTACTTAATAAATTAAGCAAACGACGAAGCACACGATAAATTGAATTGTTTTTAATTAACTAGTTGACATAACAACTGACAAGGTACCCACCCGCTACAGCCTACAGTTTTTGAACGCAAGTTTAAGATAGCTCCGTTTCCGTTTCTTGAATAGCGAGCTTAAAATTAAACTTTTTGGGAAATTCTCGATCCAAGTCGGTTGAGATTTTGACAAATTTCGAAAAATCTTACTAAGTTACCGAATGTGAATTCAAATTGTAGTTTGAAGCCCTCCGACAGACACACATTTTGGTATTGGGCCATCCTTGTACCTCTCATACCTGCGAAGCTATACTAGGAAATGTCACAATTGTATAAATCGGGGCAATAAACTCGATCACGAAAACATAAACATTATCAATGTTTAAAAATAATGCGATGAATTGAGAACCTCCTTCGGTTTTTTGGGAAATCTGTTAGAAAACAAATCAATTGTCTTCCGGCAATATCTAATACTGTTTCTTGCAAATTCCTGCACAAATATCTTCCTCAAGGGAAATGATTGTCAACAAAGAAACTTTCACGCGCAACTACCATGTTACGCAAAGTACGTCCAAACCCATATATTATGACCCATTGCTGCGTACATTTCATTTTGTAAACGTAACGGCTCATTGAGCGTGCAGTGTATGCGGCGTGAAATGTTACACTCGCTTGGACAGTTACATTGATAGGTTTTAAAAGTTAATTATTACGGTTTACGAAGACTAGGGATTGTCAATAGATCGCTCTATACCTACTTATGAAATCGTTTGTCCTGACTTGCTACTATTATTTATACTAGACCGGGCCGTGTTCGGACCGGGCTACTTTTGTATGAAGACAGCACGGACTCGGCACGGCACGGACAACATGCAAAACAAAAGCCGTCTTCATACAAAAGTAGCCTAAAGTTCTAATGAGAATAATTCCTAGTAATCTAATGAACTTTTTAAACTTATACGAGTTGTACTCATATTTATATTTTTTTTTTTTTATTTTTTTTTTTATTTACCGAATAAAACTTAAATAACATTGATTACTTAAAATTAGCATAAAAAAAAAAAACCACAGAGGTTTAAATACTAATGCTAATAATCTACGTCTATCTAATAAATAAGTATATGGAGAATACAAATTGAGAAAAATAAATAAATATAAAAAGTATAAATAAATACGTCGGGAAAAAAAAAAGATAAGTTATTTCGTAAATATTAATTTTGTGGGTATAATGCAAGGTAGGTAGTTGGGTGAATAAACATTATGAAAATAGATAAGATGTGCCATAGATATAAATACAGTTGCATATATTTCCCGGATCTTATTCGCGTTATGTCATTTTTAAATTATCATATCTCGACTTTTGGACAAGGTATAGTACAATATCTTGGTCTCCTCGCGACCTATAAAGGATGATTAAAGCTAGACCGGGCCGTGTCCGTGCCGCATTCGTGCTGTCTTCATACAAAAGTAGCCCGTCCCCGCCCCGGCCCGGACACGGTCCGGTCTACCATAAATCTTCCTTATTGCACACTGTTCCTTTGTAACTATCGCCTATTCTGTGGCTATGTAAAAACTTCTCACAACGAAACTTCTCAATGGGATAAGACTTCAAGTTATTATTTTCTCTCACTATCAAATGTTTTAAATTATTGTTAACTTACGGTATGTAGAAAGTTAGAGTCATGTCGCTCTGGTGATTATTTAGTGCTTACCTAGAGTGCGTGCCAGATAGGTAAGTCTGCGCGTGGTCAAAATCGGAACTAATCGCTGTCCGCTAAAGAGACGCACCAACTATTAGGTAAATAATTGTGCCTAATGTTAAACAGTGGCGCCCTCAGTTGCACGCAGACTTATCTGGCACGCACTCTACATTATTGAAAACAATAACTGATCTAGAATAAGTGATGAGAAAGTTGTCGTAAAATAAGATTGAATGTTATTCTTTCATGCGTTTAATATCACTAATCGATATACTTTAGGTACTGGCAACATAAATAAATAAACCTACATTTCGACATTGTTTCAAATGTCTTGTTCAATAGACTGGAGTTTGCGGATAAATCTTGTCCGTAACGGACAACCTCATTTCGCGTGTGTTTGCTGCGTGTCTCTCATAATTTTATAGTGAAAATAACCATATTAGTTTACGATCCTATAAAGAAAAGTGTGTTCGTTAGTATGTAAATTATCTAGAATGATTTTATGAGCGTTTGAAAATACGTCGAAACGTTTTCAGAATAGGTAAATAAGTACTTAAACTAGGTAGGTACATAATAAATTATATACAATTTTAAACTAACACAGTAATTTTCACTACAAACATTATATAATAAGAGTGTATTTACCGTGTTTTAGTGGTTGTTTTAGTTTTTACGGAGCTCGATATTTTGCCAGTACCTAATTGCGCTGTTTGTCACCACGGTCCAAAGGCAAGATACATTCGCCAATCCGGAATAGGCTCCCGTGGCGTCTTACTGCCTTTCCTCTCTAAGAAGAGGCCCTTGCCCTGTAGTGGGACAAATTATCGGGCTTATATTATGTTACATATTCTAGGTAATTTGTAATTTATTGTTAAGTAATTTTATATAGAGACACGCAGTGCCCACTACTTTATCCGCCTAAATATTTTAAAAATATATTATAGCCTATATAGTCTTCCTCAATAAATCGCCTACCTATCCACAAATGAAAGAACTTTTCAAATCGGACTAGAGATTCCTGAGATTAGTGCGTTCAAACAAACAAACTCTTCAGCTTAATAATATTAAATAGATTAATTAATAGATAGAATAGATTCAATAAATTAATTGTATTAATTTATTAGATAGATTATAAACATATACTTAGTTATCTACTTAGTTATCTTAGTTAGTTTGACGACCTCGGTGGCGCGTCGTGCGAAAGCGCGACTGCAATGCAGGAGGTTGCGGGTTCGATTCCCGCCGGATGCAAGTATTTATGCTCAAAAAATAAATATTTGTGTCTGGTCTGGGTGTCCCTCTATGTATAATATGTATGTATTTACAAAAGAAAAATAAATATAAGTATTATATCCGTTGTCTAGTCACCGTAACACAAGCTTAGTCGCTTACCACGGGGCTAGATGGCGCTGTGTGTTGTTCGGAGAAATTATTTATTTATTTATTTAGTTATAATAAAATACATAATAATACAAAAAAGCTGTATTAAGTAGATATCAGAAAAAAATACCTAATAAATATGTTCCGGTCATAGACTACCGTTAGTCAAACACAACAGAATTACGAAAGGAATTAATTCTTTATTAATCGGAGCGAACACAATATCCAGATTGCATCAATATTTATAATGTTAGCCGTTTTGCCGTCGACTGGGCTGCGCGGGCGCACAATACCGTTGATCACCGACAGTGCAGTGCGTTGCATTTTTATAAATAGTTCGATACTTATAATAAAACTAATGCAAAGGATTAATCGCGTCCATTTTGTTTGTTTTTTTTTTGTCAAATAACAACCCGCCTCAGACACCGGCTGCTTCAGTTCCTGAAAAGAACCATGTCTGTCTGAGATTAGTAGATCTTTAGGACTGTAAATCCCTCAAAACGTCAGGTTTTAAATAATGAAAAACGCGATTAATCTATCAAATAAGTCTTGTTATTTGTATTAAGAGACTTGAAACGCGATAATCTAAAAATATAATTATTCCGCACGTTTCGATATTTTAGTGTGGTTGTGATGTGATTGTGCTTTTCTTTCTGATCGAAAAAGTGTCGTATATTTTGTTCACCGATGATAGTGCAGTGGAAATCGTTGGCTATGGAGAATTTTTATGGAGTGATGAGGACTCTGAGTAGGAAGACGTTGAAACGAAGAGATAAGGTCATTTTTTTTTATTAAATTCTACAATTGTTATTTATGAAATCTATAGGTACTTAATATTATAAAGAGGTAACGTTGGTAACATTTCTGTATGTATTGTCCGGGTAATTTTGGAAACCACTGAACCGATTCAAATAATTCTCACACCAATACAGCTACATTATCGAAGAGTAACATAGGCTCATTTTGATCCCGATATTCTCACGGGATCGGGACTTACGGGGGCTATATCGGACAGACTGACAGTGGAGACTTAATAAAAGGGTCCAGTTTTTACCCTTTCAATCAGTCGTCCAGGACTAAGTCATAGTTGTCCTAACCTACTGACTGACTGAAGGACAGCCTCAGCCGCTGATAGCGGAGAGCTAAAATTTGGAGCGTGTATCCTTATGTGAAGTAGGCATGTAAAACAGCATATAATACGTTTTTTTTTTTGAAAATTCCACTGGATCTGAATTACGCGGCTGAAACCTCGACACACAGATACTTTTACATAATTTACCGACATATTTATCTAATTATACCAATAATTGATTAAGGATATAATTTCGTATTTATTATTCGCCTTTTTTAAATCCGTTAACCGGCAAAAACATCGTAACTTCCCCAAAAACATAATGTATTTGTTAAGAATTTACCAGTAGATTGTATTATAGTAATCAAGTGCCTTACGCTTGCGTTCACAGACTTTAGGTACTTTAGATTTTGAAGAACTAAAAGTATTTAGAGACAATTTATTACCCATATTATGTCAGATTATGTTAAACAAAATCTTATTCTAACCAATTCGTACAAAGTCCGATTTGGGACACTTTGGCCTGGGTCACTGTACAAAAATAACTTAGTAGGCTGACTCGCTTATACTCTAAAAAAACAAAAATGGGACTTCCCATGCTTCGATCATATATAACCTACATAGATGCACGGTCGCCGCTCTAGAAATGGAGCCGTCAAAACAAGGCATATTTCAGCCGGTTACAGCGAAACAAGGCATATCGCTGTCAGTCGTGCATAAGTGTTTTACAACCTTATTGCCCAGTGATTAAGATTTACATTAAACTGTACTATGTCCGGTATAAGTAAGCGTTGAAGTAGTGCCGTTTTTTGATTTCGATTTTGTATGGGACCGTGTAATATGATCGAAGTTCTCATGCACCCATTTTCCGTCATGGAGCGAGTAAATAGGTGCCTTCAACTACTCACTATTTAGGATAAGGAAGACGAGCGTAAATTTTTGATTTGTAAGTCACGTAATTTCGTAGACAAAAGACAACTCATTTTGGATCGCCGTGCAGCAAAACAGGGATTTTGTATGAAATTACGCGACTCACAACTCAAAGATTTACGCTCGTCTGCTCTCTTCTCTACTACTCGTACTCTTTGCACGTGCCATGTGTGTTGAGATTTCGTAGTTCTAATGGAGTCGGACTACTGCGGAGAGCGCTCCACCGATATTTATTCTATGCTTACGGTGTCATCAATCAAATTGTTGCAAAATACCAAACGTAATAGAAAAAACGTAAAAAACGAACAATTCTCGTATTTGTCGTTCGAATTAGCTAGAATTAAACGAACAATAAGCTATCATATCTCGTCGAGACTGTATTGTACCTATTGTCGTGTGTGTTTGCTTGTGTGAAACTCATTATTTTATTTTATTTAGTGAAATCTGCATGTGACTTTGAAAGTTTCGTTATTTTTTTGGGATTGTCTGAAATCATTTTACTTTGTAGAATGCTTTTCTTGCCGCTAGTGTCCTAGAATCGCTACCTGCTAGGCTATCATGACAGCAGGGGATACATTTTGTCGAATTTACATTCACTCCCTTTTTTCTCGTCGTTTGAATAAAACAGACCGAACCTTTATGTCGATTCGACAAATTGTATCTCGTGCTGCCATGCTAGCCTAGATGACAAACTCTTCAGCTTTATAATATTAGTACCTATAGATTTCTACCTTTAATTTTTGTACCTAAGTATTTTTAGACATACCAAGGAGGTTAGTTAGTCGCGTACGCTGTTTCTTAATGTACTTAGGCCAGATGGCGCTGGGTGCAACTTCCTCCAATGTTGTTATCGTCGAATACTAAAACACCACTCAATAACGTAGCGTAGCGTATCGTAGTATAGCGTAGCGTAGCATTTCGTAGCTTAGCATAACGTAGCGTAGCGTTTCGTAGTATAGATGGTGAATTTTAAATTCCTATGATATTTTTTTTATATCGAAGCTGCTTTGGCAGAACGGCAGAAAACCGCGGGAAGTGGGGACCAAGATCAAGGACAAAAAAACGCTGCATATTTTTTTTAAATGGCGTAAATCTGTAGTCTAAATTTACTATGAAGCCAAAGTCATCGCTATATAGTAATGTAATGAGTGGCACCACTATTTGCTACCTTGAATGTCTTCAGTATAATCTCGTCTCGTGTCCGTTCACGCTTTCCTAAGCCCGTGCGATGTCAGCGGCTATCTCGGATCGGAAGATAATCGCCGGTCTATGCTTGGAGATTACCTTCTCTTAATGATGTTCGTTACTTGATTTGATCGCCGTTTTGTGTTCTTATCTTATATCTAGGTATATATCTAGCTATTTTACTGACCAAAAGTTGCCTGGAAGAGATCGCTTTTAACGATAAGGTTACCCATTTGTACAACGTTTTACTTTCAAGCTTTTCGTGTATTTGTGTTAAATTTGATATAGGTACTAATTGTAATTGTCTGGTGTGAAATTAAGCATCAATCTATAACGTATACAAACGTATACAAAAATCTAGTAAAGTTTCGAAGTTTCTGTACCCACTTATTTGTTTGTTTTACATAAACTAAACGCATGTAGCACATTTTTTTTATAACACAATATCTGCATTTTGAATTTATAAAAGCCCAAATAAGATGGCGTTTAGCGATTTTAACCGACTTCCAAAAAAGGAGGGGGTTATCAATGGGGTGCCACGCGCAAAGCTGTTTGCAGAGGCGCTGGCATCGGATGATCTTTTTTTTTTTCGATGATGGTCCTCCACCAATGGAAACGCCGAGTTTTTTTTTTATTCTTTCGGTCTCAGACCGATATGGCCAATTTGGCGCCGAGAGTTGTAAAAAACACATGTTTGACAGTTCTTAATTCAAACCTAAGATTAATCGACTCGCGCCCTCTGCCGGGATAAAAAGTTAGTGTTCCTCTTAATTCGGATGTTATACTTCGTTTTTCAATTTCTGACTACGATCTGACGTTTTGATTCTTTGTATTTGACATTTTTTCTTCAAGAAGATGTGTCAAATCAGAGTCTACAATTAAAAAACGAAGTATATATTGTATCTGTTTCTTTTTATGTTAATTTGTAGCTATCTGTTGACCTACCTACATACGATTGTATGCGTTTTAAAACAAAGAGTTTGAACTTAAATCTAAAAATCTCCTTGTCCACAGGTCCAACCAAAACCAATCACAAATGGAATATCCAAAGAGAGACCCGAGCGGGAAACACGCGAATCGCGCGAGTCGCGCGAGACTAGAGATTCGAGAGAAATGCGCGAAGTACGAGAGTTGCGGGAGTCGCGCGAGTCCCGCGACTCGAGAGACGAGACTGATAGGGAACATATCGAGGAGCGACAGAGACGGCAGACGTCGCCGCTCGCGAGGGAGCGAGAGAGGGATCGGGACCGGGATCTGAGGGATGAGAGGCGGGAGCAGACTACTCCTCAGCATGATGGACGGCATCCGCTGCTGCAGTTTGCTGTCGATCATTTCAGACATAGTCCTGAGTAAGTATACTTATTTTAATTTGATTGGATTTCTATTTTTTTCTGCTTCCGTAGGTATCAGATGATCTGGTTTTCCACTGACCCCTTTATTATAAGTATACTACAAACATTTAACAAAAAAATTGCACCATCAAATCCTTTCTTGCCAGGATTCGACCTTACCTAGCCATTACGCCAAACCATGTGAACCCATGTGACACGGTGAATTAATGATTGATTATGCATGTTTTGCCTGTTTGCTTTTCGACTAAGGCTCGATTTGAACGTCATCGTCATCTACAATAGTTTATAAAATTAGTCTGATAGATGACGTTCAATCAAATCGAGCCGCGACAACCAACTGCGCCAAGTGAGCTCAACCCACAGTTTTGAGTGAGCTTTGTTGGTCTAGTGGTAGATACCCTCCGATTTCATTCCGAGAGTCGTGGGTTCGAATCCAGACTAATGTCTTTTTCTTTAAGAAAAATTTATGTGCGCTAATAAAATCGCTCTTACGGTAAAGGGAAACATCGTGAGGAAAGCGACATGTCCTAGGACTCACCACGGTCCGAAGGCATGGGACATTCGCCAATCCGGAGTAGGATCCCGTGGCGTCTTACAGCTTAACCCCTATAAGAAATCACGTACAATAGCCCAATAAAATTGTGAGGCTCAGTGCGGAAAGGCCCAGCGAAACTTACTTAACTTAACCCACAGGGTTGAATATAACGAACACATAGGTATTCTTTTTATTCGAGTTAGACTCGTGTCATGGTAGGTAAGTACCTAGTGTTAGCTTGCATTTACTTCAGCTAGGTGGCGCCGCGATTTTTGTAACGCGGCGCGTGAAGATATAGGTTTTATGTAAAGTTAATTAAAAAAAAAACAATTATTATTATGACAAGCATGTCTTCGAACGTAAAAAAATATAGATCGATGATAATATTGAAAAAATATATATGAATGATATAAAGTACAATGTCTGTGTTTCCTTCTAAGCAGAACCCTTCTGAGCTAACAGGCCTTTACTAGGTACTTCATTTTGAACACAAACAAGTTAGCCAGCAACTTAACTAACTAGGTAAATTAAAGTTATGGTTACTGAGCAAATATAACAGGTGCATAAATGAATCACTAAATCAAGCCGTCAACTGTGATTTGATTAACAAACATGATTTATTTTACAAAAACACTGCATTAACTAGAAAACGCAACGAGCCGTACAAACCCATTGTGACTAATAGCCAGGAAAATAAATGCACCGTGGTATTAAGGTTTCTTTTTCTATTTCAATTGGAATTTATAAATTGATTGATGGGTGCTGAAATCTAGAAGGTTTCTTAACAGATTATGTGCAGTGATCAACACTGCAAATAATCTGTTAAGAAATTATCAATTTATAAATCAATCAATTTATAAATTCCAATTGAATTTATAAACTGCACTTAGTGTAGCGTATCTATTGATCTCAACCTATACATAATATAATAACTCAATGAGCGTATCACTAAAATATAAGACTTTCGTATAGTCTCTTCTAAACCGACTTGCTGCGCCCAAGAAATGTCCTTGCTTTAAATGTCCTTTTCCAAAATCAAATCTATCCCTATGTTAGGTAACTAAAATTCATCAAAATCAGTTCAGCAGTTTAGGCTCTGAATAGACAAGAGTTACTTTCGCAATTTATAGTATTAGTAGAGATTTTCCAATTATCACTGGGATTTATAGTCAATTCTAAGTAATTACTTGTCTCAGTAATGTGTCTGTCACATTCTCGTTGACGTTAAAAATCAGTAATAAGAGCGAGACAGGGCATTACTTAGCCAAAGTAATCACTTACACTCGTATTTATAGTCAATTCTAAGTAATTACTTGTCTAAGTAATGTGTATGTCACATTTTCGCTTACGTTAAAAATCACTAATAAGAGCGAGACATGGCATTACTTAGCCAAAGTAATCACTTAGACTCGTCTATAGATACGGGTGTTAGATTCGTCTATAAATACGGGTGTAAAAATTCAAGTTACGTATCGTTATTTGTTTTCCGTCAGTTATCTAGCATTTTATTTGACCGTTAACATAGATTCAGATTACGTTTTATGCATAGGCATGAGTTGAATTCATTTGTGTTGGGGGTTCCGTAGAAAATTGTTTAAAACAACAACAACAATATGACGTTTAACCGAGAATTCTGTTGTTAAATATTTTTCGGTAGCAATGAGGCTTTTATTTCTATATGTAGAGAATAATAATAATATTTAAAGTCGTGACTGACTTAGTGAACTTTATATCAACGCACAGCCTAGACCGCTGCGCTGGTCCAAGAAACATGAAATTTGGAGGTTAATGTTCTTTGTGATGGATGTTTACGAAATTCTCACAGGATTGGGAATTACGCGGGTGAAACCGCGGAAAGCTGCGTTTCAATAAAATAGATATAATGTTAAATGCCTGGCGCAAAAAAAATAATTAAAATCCAATTAAATCTAATCAAAAAAATCCAATCTAATTTATACGAAATAATAATTGTTTTTTGTTTAAGTTTGACGTTTTTCAATTAATTGATTTAAGTAATTTATTTTACCTACTGAACCCTACAACGCAATGTTAATAAACTTTAACTTGTAAAATGCATTATTTAAAGTGTAATCTTTTTAATTGGCATGCAGTTACATTTCCGTGTTCATACAATGATGGCGTAAAAACCGTGGGCACCTATATTTATTACCATTGAATAGATTTATAAGTTAGTACCGGGCTCCTACGAAGAGGTATTGAAAACATTGACGTGTAAATTTTTAAATTTAGGGTTGCCAGTGTAGTAAAAATGGAAACAAAACAGTCAAAATGGACTTGGAAGTATGGAACTTTGTTTGTGCCTCGACCATTTGAAAAAAAAAACTTTTTTACTTTTGTTAATCAATAGTTCACGGCAAATGCGTGTCTAAATATACAGTCCGTGGGTATAATAGTATATTATGCAACTAGTGAATAAAAGACGGATTTAATGCGAGGGCCGTAGATGAATCACGAGCAAGTGAAGGATTCTAACGACTGAATCACGACCGTAGGGAGTGATTCATGATTCAAGTTAGAATCCTGAGCGACGCCAGTGGTTCATGGCCCTCAATCTAAATCCGTACTTTATTCAAGAGTTGCATACTATACTTTATACCATGACTACGAGGAAAAAAACCGGTCAAGTGCGAGTCGGACTCGCGTCGCGTACGAAGGTTCCGTACCACTATCACAAATTTCGGCAACCAATCCGTGAACGCAACGCGAACGTTAAAATTTATTTTACCACTGGCGCCAGTCTCAATTCATCACTAGATAGTAAAAAGTGCTAGGGGTGAAAATACATCACGGTATTGTTGAGTTTTTATGTCAAAATCACATAAAAGTTTTTTTTATCTATTTGTTGTTATAGCGGCTAAAGAAATACATCTACTGTGAAAATTTCAACTGTCTAGCTATCACAGTTTATGAGATAAAGCCTGGTGACAGACGGACAGACAGACGGCAAAATATCAGTAAAAGTGTTCCGTTTTTTTTATCCTTTGGGTACGGAACCCTAAAAATAATTTGTATGTCGAGTATTCTTAGCGCAAGGAGTTTGTATCAAGTTTTTTTTCACGCAAGGAGGTTGTATATGCATTTAGTTATATGGACGACGAGTAAATTGTGTTCTAAATTCAAAATTCAAACAGCGTGAGTCGTTTTTATTCACTGTTTAGCGTGAATAAAATAAGCTTTTAAGAGTGGGAATGGTATAAATAAAAAATAACCTCCAATATGTAGGTTTTGGGAATGATTTTCTTTTTAGTCAAGATATTGATTACAAAATAACTGTAGGTGTAACAATAAAAATTGCTCCAATTTCCACGGAACAATGGCCGTGTTTCACTCTGATTGTTTATTTGAGACCGAACATCTTCGGGAAATTGTTTTAATGTAGCCTACCGTACTAATAAATATTAAATATGTACCTACCTATTGAATTTTAATGAAAACAGATAATTTTATTTAGGTTAGTAAATATACACGTTCTAAATTTTGATTTAGGTACACCAGCACCCGTGTATTATGTACCTAACATATCAAGTTAGTTTAAAGACAAATACTGATGATTACCACTTTGCCTATAAGCAGCAAATGTAATTCAAAGTGCCTATTATACTTAGTTATCAACTAAATACATAATATAGGGGTAGGCACTGCTTTCTGAACACTTCTTCTTGAGTTCTTGAGTTGAGTTCTTCTTCTTCTTCTTGTAGATAAGTACATGAGTTATGTATGACAAGTGCAAATAAAGTATTTGCACTTGTCATACATAACTCATTATGCTATTTTTGCAGCACATCTTTTTTAATTCTCTCCGTCATCTCATGGTTTACTACACCAAATTCCCTCTTCACGTTCTCCGTTTTTTTTTTCGATTTTTTTTTTACTTACGTAGCATAATCTCAACCCTATGTAAAACCAACAATTAGTATCATACGCGCGATCGATCATACACCACAGCATCTTAAAACAAACATTAAATTAAATCAGCACTTTCAACTCGAGACTCGCGTTTTCGGACTGAGGTAACATTGTCAATGAATGAAACAATGGATAATAAAAAAGTAAAAAAACGCTCTGCCAAACAAAGTAGAGCAGCCCTGTTAGTTGACGATTGTCGTTCACGCGGAACGCACAGTGCAGAGGTCGGGCAGAAGACGTGTAACCTTCGACCATGCCGTGTGGTGCTGCCGTGAGATTGAAATACAGAATGCAAGTATCATTTCATCACGGCAATATGTGAAATGCATCCGATGCCATTAAAAAAGTGTCAAGTCAATGGCCAGTGTTTTCCTATCCATAGTTCGTGTTTCCTGCAACAGTGTTCCTTATTTAAAATTCGCGCTAATCTAAATTTGTTGCCAGTTTATCGGAATAGTGCCAAGCTTGTGCCCAGTTTCTTTAGTGAAGGTTTTTTTAATATTTAAAAAGAGGTTTTGGTATATGGTCGACATTTAATGAGTTACCTATTGTTTGTGAAGCTTGCGTAAAAAAAACTCTCGTCACATTACGCCAGCGTTCGACCTACGACGCGACGTGGGTACGAAATGATCCCGTGATAATATCAGAATAACGAGTAGATACCTACTCGTTCATTCTCAGAATCCAATCGTTTGGGAGATGAAATCAAACTAAGTAGGTACACCTCTTTATTGTTGGTATAAGCACATTAGTCAACAAATTACTGCAAATTCTGTAACTAAACGGTTAGTTAAAATATTTGTCCATGCTTCAGTTTTACTTTTTTTTGCATTACAAAATTCCGAGCTCTGCATGTGACTAGTGATGCGTTTTGTTTCACTTAATAAAACGAATATCAATTAAACACATTCTTGCATATCTACCAGCTAAATATCGCTGCACAATCGTGCGCTATAACTCAGTGAAAATACTGTAATAGTTGAAAGTTACGCAATCATCATTTTTGAAAAGGCCTTTTGTTATTTCACTACAAATAAAAAATAAAGAAATGAAACAAAATGCGTCGTAAGCGTCGTCAAAAAACCTTTTAATGATATTTAGGTAAAATCGTGATTGAATATGGTAAATTATTCGAAAAAGTGCTTCCTCATATCGATTGCTAGGTGCTTTCCAATGTATTGCGTTTAGTTCACGATCGACCGCAGCGCGCGGTTCAACACTGATTCAACATTAATCGAGTTTGTCATGTCGATGTCAGGAGACAGTATCAGTGAATCGGTTAAAGATGACGGCTATATTTTGTAAGATATTTAGATTATTTGAAAAAAAAAATGTGATTTCGTTTGCGTCAACTTGCAACGTGTTGTCTTAAGTGTGGGATAAACTGTTTAGTTATCTGTGAAGTATATTGTGTTGACTCTCTGTAGGTACTTTGTGGCTTTTGAATGCTTTCACTGGATTTGTTTATTTATTTGCTTACTTACAGTTTCTACTGACATTCATTTGGTTACCTATGACTTATTTCTTAAATCTTTAGTTAGAGATATATGTCCAATATAAAAAATTGTAAAACCACCGACTTAAACGTCACAATCTTTTAAAAAAAATATGTTACCATTGGTTTTTTTTAATTTGGTTGTGTTTGATTTAATTCAACATATATTTTTATCTTTAAATCGAAAAATTAACCCCTAATTCTATAATTAGATAGACTATCTAGGTATTTATGAATAAAATTATCACTCTACTCTCATTAATGGTGCGGTGGGCAGATACTTTGGCAAAAATACTTTGATTTTGTTTGGATAGCTAAAGTTCAACGTCTGTACGATTGTAAACTTTTCTCAGCCATTTTAGGTTTTTAAATTGCTAATTGTAGTAATTATGCCGAGTTAACGTTGTAATAAAATTACACAACTACTTGCCTACTACATTACTACCTACATACGTGCTTCGTAACACTAAATCGATTTATAACGGGAATTGAAAAAAAGAATGAATTATTATTCTGAACATCCTGAGATTCTTGAGTGTTGCCAAATCTTTGATTTGCGGTTTCATTCCTGTTTAGACCACGAAAATTTAATAACTGTACCTACAAATATATGATATTCCACAAGTGATATGTAACAACTAAAACAACCCCCCTAAATATGCGCGATACCAGGCTCGCCTAACTGTCAAGTATTGAAGTAACCTTCCTATTTTTATCTTAATGTTCACATCAGAAAATCGAACAAAAAATGACGCTGTGAACGTGATCGCATAATATAACATGTAGGTAGTGAAGTGATGCTTCTGAAAAAAAGTTTAGATAGTTAAATATAACGCTGCTTATTAAGGAAATCCTATATTCATCACCAGCACAGTTAATATTATGAAACCCTATAAAAAGGACTTTAAATGGGAAATACCAACAGTTCCGAGTCGATCATAACCGCTAGTCTACGGTAACCGTTTCCGCACTTGTAATTGAACGGTGGAATATGTGAGAGTAAAACTGCGCTGCAAACAGTAATTGGTCACGGTAAATGACCACCAACAAATGGGTATGCGCCGCACCGGCCGGCCCACCGGCTTTGTAGGGCTGACTGAACTAGATTTCACTCGTTATTATGATATTCGTACAAATGATAGTGATATAATGATAGCAAACGAAAGTTCGCTTAACTGATACACTCAATTGTATTGAAAGCAATTTATTTGATTCGGTTATTTTTTTTGGGAAATTAAATTGTTTTTATTAGCTTTCTGTTCCTTGTATGTCAGTGATTTTTATGAGAAAATAGTTACCAAAAATTACCTAATTTGATTTATTACAAAATAGGTCCCTATTTAAATAATAATAAAAAAAAATCTTCTTTCTTATTCGTCTTTTATTTTTTATTTATTTTATTCATTTTATCATTTTCAAAAGGGCCTAGATTTTTCTATATTTTTCTATTTTCAAATGGCAGCCCTTCAAAGAGATGTTGCTAAAGAACTGGCCACTCACAAAACTCACATTTGCATCGAATGCAATGGCAATGGTGTTACTTCCGGTTTGTTTTTAGAAAACAATGTCGATTCTATTATGTATTTTCACACAATGGACTGTAGCCCACCTACTAGCAAATCTGATGTCTCTAAAATACAGGTGAATTTTATTTCTCACGATTCCATCTGCAATAATTTAGGCCGTATTTTGACTTCACATTTATTTAACCAAGTTAGCGACCAAAAGGAGGTTGTCCATTGTCCATTTGACCTGTGCCTACCTACCAAAATACATACCTAGTATTTAGGCACCTAGGTGGTAGGGCATGCAACCCGGTTTTTTTCGGGTTTTTCGGTTTTTGTATTCTTCATACGGCAACACTGAATATCGGCTTAAATGTTTTTTTTTTAAAGAATAAACCCGAAAACAAAAAAAACAGGGCTTTTCGGGTTTTTTTTTCCAAGTTTGCATTCCCTACTAGGTGGTAATGAAATACTTGTCGAGTGAAGGTAAAGGGTTCAGTCCCGTCTTCCTTAGTGGCTGCACCGGCCCACATCTGCTATATCTTGGTACTTATAAAATTCTTTCACCTGACTGATTGACGGATCAATGCACAGCCTAAACCGCTGACAGTGAAGAGCTCTTTGGGAAGCCGAGAGTGTGTTCTTTATATGATTAGGTTCTTTGTACGATATGGAAGGATTTTATGAAGTATCCATTGTGACTTAGGGGGCGTCCATAAATTACGTGAGGTGTTTAAGGGGGGGAGGGGGTCGAGTCAAATCTCATCTAATCTTACGTTGGGGAGGGGGGGGGGGGGGGGTCGAGTCAAATATCACGCAATTTTGTTTTCTGATTGAAACAAAAAAAAAATTATAGTATTTTGGTCCATTTAATCCAGATTGTACACACTGAAAAAAAAAATCTACTACCGGAGCTGTATTTTACTGCTCCAGTAACTGAACACACTCTTAAGCAATTTTTTTTCTCTTTTTACAATAACAATCCAACGCGTTTACGTAAGAAACCCACATTTTGAAAAATCTCACGTGAGATTGGAGGATGGGGGAGGGGGTTGAATAAAATCTCACGACATCTCACCAGGGAGGGGGGGAGGGGAAGAAAATGTCAAAAAACACCTCACGTAAATTTTGGACGCCCCCTTACGCGGGTAAAACTGCGGGTCCCTGCTAGTATTAGAATATAACTACGAGTTTCAGTACCTAGCTCTAAATATTCTATAGAAGGATATTTTTACCCGACTGCCGAAGAAGGTTTATGTTTTAAAACGAATGTTTGAAGTAGTTAGGTACCTACTTAATTATTTTCTCTAAATTTAAAACTCTACTGAGGCTCTTCATTAAAAATAGAAACACTAAAAGCTTTAGCTTGTATACCTAACCTACCTACACCATAGATTTTCATGTTTTCAAATCTCTGGCTTACACAGACAATGGCATTGAATAATATGTTAAATAACAACTTTTTAAGTGCGCTACTTAGTTACATAACATAACTTTAACAATTAATATTTAGTTGGAATTTAACAAAATTAATTCACAACCATGTAGGTGCGTTTTTTCCGGCCGATAATATCGCATGCGCATGCGCGTCGTTATTGTGATACATTTTGTATTAGTACGGCCTGTGATTGAGATTTTTGTCGACAATTAATCTATTAAGTTATTAATAAGATTATAAACAACAGATTAATATGAACAGATGTTCAGAGAACAAAACGTTGCAACAGTACTTAGTACGTGATCAATCATTAACTTTATTCAAGCAACTATTGAAATAAGAACACCTTGTTAATCCCACACTTAGGAAATATTTCGCTCTTTAATCCGATCTAACGCATTAAAACGAAATTACTAGCTGCATGGCTCCCACGTATCCAGCGAATAAAAAACCATCCAAACTAATAAATAAATTTCTATTAATTCTAGATTAGAAATATTGAAAGCGGATTCATCATTGAAGAGTAAAGCTAAACGCAACGAATGGACGTGGAAGGCGCAAACTGACGTCGTGAAATGGCAACCCACGCCTCTGCGGGCGCCATTGTTACGACTACCGCCCGCTTTGGCCCCGCCAGCCTTGGAATGCTTCACCTGTATACGGGCCTACTGCGGGGATCTGCAGCCTAATGAGAGGAACCTGCATCAGGACTTGACGGAAGTTAAATGTGTTTATACGGTTTTGATGGTGAGTTTCAGACTGGTAATCAGCATCGTTTAGCTTCTTCTTGTTCTTTTCTTATAGTACATGGTGTGGCTCACTAGTGTTAAAGTTGACGGTCTCTAACTTTACTGCTATCGGGGATAACAACCAGGACCAACTGCTGAACGTGCCTTCCGAAGCACGGAGGAGCTCGAAAAAATGATTATGTGATTGGCTTGTGTAATGGCCATGGCACGTCCAATGACGGATATATACCGGGTCTGCTGAGATTTCGAAGCGCGTCTACGGAGGCAGCACAGGCAGCCTTTGTAGGTTTGCTCTCTGTTACTCTCTCTCTCTCTCTCTTTGTAGGGTCTATTCTGAGCATAGTACATTTATAAGAGAGTGTATGGTGTTTGTTTCCAGCACTGCCACTCAGTCCCAGAGCTCCGCGACGAGGTCTACTGTCAGCTGATGAAGCAGACCACCTCCAACAGATCCCCCGCATCAGACTCCTGCCAGCGCGCCTGGAGGCTCATGTCCATACTGGCTGCTTACTTCACGTGCTCCGACACTCTTAGGTAAGTAACTTAACTTATTAGGGAGGTCTTCTGCCAGATGATGAAGAAAACATGTTTCTGAATATCTGCACCTGCCTACGTTTCGGAGCAAGGTCGAGTCCGTTTGGGACTACAACGTATAAGGTTGGGTGGTTACAAGCTGCGACCGAATTTAAAGTCCACTACACAACCTACCAAGTCAAATCTGGTCACCTAGAACTATATAGTTGGTACATCACCCAAGAAGACTCTATTGGGTCTTTTGGTATTCCAAAAGGTGTACATACAGGAGCATGGGTAGCGTTTCTCTCAGCGTAACTAAGAGAAACCCTAACCTAAAACCTCAAAAATGCTTAGTCTTCCTTTTGTAAGCGAAATTCAACACTATAAGACACAAACCTAACCATCCAATCTTACATTCCAGGCCATTCCTAGTAGAATACCTCTCAGCCGCCGCAGCAGACCGACGCCGACCATGCCAAGGCACCGCCGCCGTTTGTCTCAGTAACCTGCGCAAGACCCTCCGTTGTGGGGGCAGGAAGAACGTTCCCAGCGTTGAGGAGGTCACAGCGGTGTCTGCCGGGAGGTCCGCCAGGAGACAACTGTACAGGTTGCCAGGAGGTGCTGAGAGGGTTGTCAATACAAGATGTGCAACGACCGTGCAGGATATTGTCAATGAACTCTGCTCGCTGGTAAGTCCTTTACTTCTAGCTTGGTTTCTGAAGGTAGGAAGAATGTCACCAGCATTGAGGAGGTCACATCAGCGTTTGCCGAAAGGTCCGCCAAGAGGCAACTGTGTAGGTTTCCAGTCAAAAGTTGCCAATTAAAGATGTGCAACTATAGTCAATTCTAGCTTGGTGTTGGTGGGAAGAATATCCTCAGTGTTTAGAAGAACATGGGCGATTGTTCCTAACCCCTAACCCTAAGAAGACTTAACCATAGATTTTCTTCTGTTTTCGCGATGTTCTATTGAAATTAAAGACATTTTTCAGTTCTAATCGCGTGTTGTTTATTACATTTAGCATTGTTTCAACGCTTAACGTTTTGAGACTTTTACAGTTTTACAGGTCTTCAGAATTGAAAGGTAGGTTTAACCAAATCTGTTTGGTTTGCAGATCGGCGTGAGCAGCGAGGCAGAACGCTTGGAATTCTCCCTGTACTGCATCGTAGCTGGCGACGCTCTCACCATGCCGCTGGCTGGCGAGGAGTATGTGCTAGATGTGACGACGGAGCTGCAGCGAGCTCACCACCCTTTCTACCTCATCTTCTGTCGCTCCGTGTGGCATCATCCGCTTAAGCCGGACGCGCCGCCTCTTTACACTGAAGTACTCTTCAACCAGGTAATGTCATACATGGCCAAGATTTCCTAGATCTCCAAGATAGAGCCAAAAGAAAAAAAAAACAATAGAAAAAAACACAATAAAATAGGTAGGTACTTACCATCTGTTGTGTCGCGCAATCTGGTAAAACCTGGTTTAATTTGATAAAAAAAATGGTTTAATAGTTTTTTGCGATTTGCGAAGTTACTGCGACCACATTTTAGGGCTCCATCAAATATTTGTCTTTTCATTGGGATTCCGTCATCAAAAAAGTTTGTCCAACTGAGGTAGAGGTTCATGTACCAACATTTTGAAATCACAGCTCTCTTTAAACTGGTTCCAGCTACTATATCAACGTAAAAGTGCATCTATAGGTGTACTAATATTATAAAGAGGAAATGTTGGCAACATTTATGTAGGTATGTATGTATTTTCTGGGTAATCTTCGAAACCACTGAACCGATTCCAAAAAATCTTTCACCAATGGAAACCTTCATTATCGTTGAGTAACATAAACTATACTTGATCCCAACATTTTCACAGGATCAGGACTTACGCTAGCGAAACTGCGGGATTCTACTAGTTACCATTAACCTCAACCTCAACCCCACTTTCCCCCAGGTGGCCCCCGACTACCTCGAAGGGCTGCTGCTAGTGCTCCCCAGCGGGGGCCCCCCCGCCGCCCCCGTGCTGCGCGAGACGGCGCTGGTGGCCTCGCTGCTGCACCGCGCGGCAGGGCTGGCGGAAGGCCCGGCGGCCCGGGACCTCAAGTACTTGTTGCCCAAGCCGCTGCTGGGGCTGCGGGACCCCAGGCCGGCGAAGTGGGCATCGTGGGTGGCCGCGGAGTGGCCGCATGCGAGGTCTTTGACTCCTGCCGCTGCTAAGGCTAAAGTTTTACAGGTAATACCTACTAATCACATCACACTAATATTATTAATCTGTTTGTTTACAGACAAACGTATAAAACATTTGTCTGTTCCCTGTTCACGGTCAAACAATGCGACCGTGGATGAAAATTTGCACAAGGATGGTTAAAGTGATGGAGAGTAACATAGGTTACTTTTGTTCTCGATAGTCCCGCGGGATCGGTATTTACGCGGGTGAAACTGCGAAAGTATTTTATATAAATGAAATAAATTCACTATTTCAAACATTGATGATACATTATTATTTTAATATATTCAAATGGTACCAGCAAGCTTCCTAAACTAATTCTAAAACGTATTCTCATCAGGTGTTATCCCGCTGGCCACTATTCGGGTCTTCATTCTTCGCTGTCCGGCGCGTGGGGGGCCCCACCGGGGGCGGTGCCGGAGGCGGGGGCGAGTGGCGCGAGTACGTGCTGGCCCTCAACCGGCGCGGCGTGCACCTGCTGCACCCCGCCACGCACGAGACCGACACGCACTGGCCCTACGCGGAGCTCATCTCTACTAGGAAGGTTAGTTGACATTTTAAGTTTGACAGCTGTCATCCAAAATGAAGATCTTGACGAGCTCTATCACTTATGCTAAGGAAGTAGTGGTCTGGGGTCAATAGTTTCCGAGATATTATCGGTTCAAGTTTGACTGGCTGTCTAGCTGTCATATTTGTGCCTATTTCGATCGTCTTTTGTTTTTCACTAATCGCCTCTAAAAAAAAAAAAATCGTATTTTATTATTTTATATTTTAATATTTTAAAAAATCCGTCTACCATGTAGCTCAGCCGAGCAACATGGTGTTGTTGGTATTGTTGAGAGTGTAATTTTTTTTTCGTTACGAAATTTCTTCATTCAAAGCTCGAAACCCGCGATAAAAGCTATGCAATAGCTTAAAAACGTGTGGCACTCGGGGACTGCCGCGGTAAAATTAAATCAAATCAAATTCATTTATTCAGACAACAAGATCCAATTTGTTAGTAGAAAAGAAAACTTAATAAACTACGTTAGTAAAAGTGAGGTAAAGCTATTGCATAGCATTTTTATTCTTCTTTTCTTAGGCTACATGGTAGGCAGAGTGGGAGTTGTTAAATTTTATTTTCGTTACGGAATTTCTTGATTCGGTCGCGCTCAAAGCCCGCGATAAAAGCTATATAATAACTTAAAAGTGGCATGCTATCTATGACATTATAGCGGTCGGCAGAATTGAAATGTAGCTCGATTATCATCGACTCTGTGCCAAACGTAAAAAAAAAGCTTACTTTCCCGCCTACACCCGGTTATCTACCCAATAAAATTAAACTTTCCGAACAGGAGAAATGAAAATTTACTTTTAAAATCATTCACGACATTATCCTTATAACGTCCCAGGTCCGATCAGAAGACGGCACGTTATTCCTGGACGTGAAGTGCGGCTCCCTCCTGCAGCAGCGCGTGACGCGGCTGCAGGCGGAGCAGGCGCACGAGGTGGCGAGACTCGTGCGCCAGTACGTCGCGCTACAGCGAGACCATCGACACGACACAGGTGTGTACTACCACAACTTACCTACAAGTCAACCATATACTCTCCTACACGAGTAAACCATCTACTTTCCTACACGAGTAAACCATCTACTCTCCTACACAAGTAAACCATCTACTCTCCTTCACGAGTAAACCATCTACTCTTCTACACAAGTCTACTATCTACTCTCCTACACAAGTAAACTATCTGCTCTCCTACACAAGTAAACCATCTACTCTCCTACACGAGTAAACCAATCTACTCTCCTACACAAGTAAACCATCTACTCTCCTACACAAGTAAACCATCTACTCTCCTACACAAGTAAACCATCTACTCTCCTACACGAGTAAACCATCTACTCTCCTACACAAGTAAACTATCTGCTCTCCTACACAAGTAAACCATCTACTCTCCTACACGAGTAAACCATCTACTCTTCTACACAAGTCTACTATCTACTCTCCTACACAAGTAAACTATCTGCTCTCCTACACAAGTAAACCATCTACTCTCCTACACGAGTAAACCAATCTACTCTCCTACACAAGTAAACCATCTACTCTCCTACACAAGTAAACCATCTACTCTCCTACACAAGTAAACCATCTACTCTCCTACACGAGTAAACCATCTACTCTCCTACACAAGTAAACTATCTGCTCTCCTACACAAGTAAACCATCTACTCTCCTACACGAGTAAACCAATCTACTCTCCTACACAAGTAAACCATCTACTCTCCTACACAAGTAAACCATCTACTCTCCTACACAAGTAAACCATCTACTCTCCTTCACGAGTAAACCATCTACTCTCCTACACAAGTAAACTATCTGCTCTCCTACACAAGTAAACCATCTACTATCCTTTACAAGTTAACCATCGACTCCCCTACACAATTAAACCACAAGTAAACTCTACAAAAGTAAACCATTGTAGCGCGTTGGGAAAATACTCGACTGCAATGCAGAAAGTTGCGGGTTCAATTCCCGCTTAGAACAATTTTATTAGTGTTTATGTTTAAATATTTAGTATTTGTTTCTGGTCTTAATATCTCTTTATAATATGTATGCGCGCGTTTACAAAAAAAAAACCGTTGTTTAGTCACCGAACCACAAGCTTGGTAACTTACCATGATGCTAGATGGCGCTGCTGTGTGATGTTCATAGAATTTATTAATTTATATGTGAAATTCGAGGTGACTTAACTATTTTTTTTCTTTCATTACAGCATACAACCAATGAAAGAACACATTATGGACAATAAAGTCAAATAATTAGCAACTGCGCTTTTAAAGCCAGACACATTCATTATTATTAAGTGCAAGTGTCCCTAGGGGGGCTGTTGACAAAGGGACTTTCTATACAAAAAGAAAAACCTCTTTTCTACCCCTTGTCATTATATACGATTTCAATGTTGTTTTTGTTTGTAATTTAAAACTAGGCCAGTTAGTTCAGGTAAAAAAATGTTTACTTATTAAAAATTGAAAAAAAAAAGGAAAAAGGGATATCCTTGTTTTCCTATTTTTTTTTAAAGTAATTAGTTTATTTAAAAAAATACCTGATAAAGGGAAAAAATATGAAACCTTCTCTACGAGGTTATTACGCAAATAAAATATTTATCAGAATCGGATAATGTTGAGAGGTGGAAAAGTGGTTTTCCTTTTTACACTTGTTGCATGGAAAAATATCGACCCGTCCGTCAAATAGCCCTCTTAACAACTTTAAGAAAAGCGTTCACCAATGTGCATAATCATACTTTATTATTTAAAAATAGACTTAAAAAATGTATCAAATCCGTCCTTTAAGATCTGAAACTGGATTAAAATGACAATAGGATTAAATTGGGACTTCTATAATCATTTTAGTCATTAATTCTAGGTAACATTCCATTATATTGTAATCGAATATGCAAAAAAATGATGTAGAATGCAATTTTTCAAATATTTACTACCTTTTTTATTGTAAAAAAATACTTAATAGATGTTTTACACAAAATAAATATATGGAATTCATATTATGTTATAAATAGTATTTGTAATTTCCATATTTTAATTAAAGAATGCAATTATTTTGTGGTTATTTAGATTGGTTTCTTTAATTCTAATTTTTTGATAAATGCTTTCCTATTTTTTGCACCCGACAGGATTCGAACCTGCAACCCCACACCACTAGTGCCTATCATATAGAGGTGAAAGTGGATGGAAGAATTAAAATGGATTTGTTAGAGTTGCAGGTTCAAATTCGGTCGTAAGCAGAAACTTGGAAAGTATTTTTTCAAAAACTACATTTTCCAATAAAATCTAGGTTCTTGAATTCTATAAGAGGTGCTATTTTAAGTTTAAGGTGGACCTTTACGATCCGTTTAAGTGAAATGTAGAAAAAATATGACCTGTATGGAAAGGTTGGTGAATATTCATTTGTCACGAAGTGAGTTTGATTGTCGTGGTCAAATAAATATACTATTGTTTGAGATCTAGAACAAAAAATTAAGAAAAATATTTAAACAGAAATACTTCACACTTATTGTAAAATTTCACTAGAGTGGATCATCTAGGGGCCTCTTAATAAATATATCTTAATAAATATAATATCTTACCTAGTTATTGTGTATTCTTGTTTGTTGGTTTGTTTATAGAGACGTTTATAATCCAAAGACCACGTGGTCGGAGTCATGTTACGAGTATGTATATTGTACTAATATTATGTTATGGTATGATGTATTATAATTTAATCGAAAATATTTCATGTAGATATTCAATAAACGTACTTACTTTTTAATTTGCTTTTTTTTCTCCATTGGACTGGTGAGTCGAGGCGTGCTTCTCCTGGATACATCGAGGTTAAAAAAACCTCTTAAATCCCTAACATTATTCGATTCGGACTGACAAGACAAAAGTTGAAAGCTCTTTACTTCGCAACGCTCAGCATTCTATATTTGAACTTCTCGCTGCGCTTGTGGTTCAAGCCTAGAATGCATCGCTAGCTCAGGTTTCAATACAAGTACTGACACCAAAAACCAACTTTGCAGCCTTGTATAACAAATACCTATTAATTTATATCCAACATCGCGAAAACAGAACAAAAATCTTAATTGAGAAATTCAAATCATATAAATAAAGGCTTGGTCGGGACATGCAATATTAGATTTAGATTTACTCCAAACTACACTCATTATTTAGTATCTACCTACCCACGTGGTTTCGAAAATATTAACGATACCTAGAGGCCAGCCATTCTGATGTCAGGTTGGCCAAACCACCTTCTATTTCACGTCATCCACCGTTAGATACATGCTCCACGTCACATATGCCAAGATTTTGTCCTATTTGGGAAGCTCTAATAAGAAGTTATTATTAAAAAAACATGTAGCTCCTGCTAAAAATGTATTAACAAGCGCCTGCAGAATTGGTAAAAGTTAACACAGTTTAAATACTTGCTAACTATAGGGATTATTGCCCCAACGTAACAATGTCCAACAAACAGGTAGAAAATGGCAGACGGAAACTCGCCAACTCACCCTACTCTAATCGGCTGTGCGAATTAGATGCCAATTAGCAAGGGAGTAACATCATCATCCGAGCGATGTTTCCGGTTGCATCCCTCTCAGGAGTCCCGGGTCCACTTTTCTACCTTTTAAATCTCCACTTCGCTCTATCTTCAGCATCCCAAGTAGTGAGGCCATTTGCACGCATGTCAGCCCAATGTAATTTCCATAGTGATTTAGCTAGTTGCAACTTTAACAGCAGCAACAGCCGTCTGTCCTACCAACCCCGGAGGGAAAGTCTGCGCCAGAGCCTCCTCCGTTCGTCTGTAGTTAACAGGTGAGGTTGAGAGGGCTCTATATATACACGCCCATAACATAAGTACCATAAGTACTGTTATTAGATTATAAAGAAATGGGTAAATAATAAATTAATACCCACACAGCGCAATCTAGCCCTAAACTAAGCACCGGGCTTGTACTATAAGTAAAAGAAAACGGATTATAAGTACTTTATTTGTAAATACATGCAAATGATACATAGACAACACCCAGACCAGAAACAAATATCCATTCTTTAGCACAAATACTTGCACGGGCGGGAATCGAACCCGCAACCTGCATTCTGCATTGCATTCAGACCTTCGCCCTAGGGGCCACAGACACAGAGGCCGCAAATTATAATAGGTACTAATATTAATAATAATAAATTGTCACTCATCAGTTGTGTCCAGTCCACTATACTTACAAGTAGCTACCAGCTGACTGCGCGAAGGTCGCGCGAGCTCATTCCCACGGCGAAGTAAAAAGTGTCCTTTGTCTAACTCTATGCAAGGCTGGTGCTAATGCGTGACCCCGCCGAATGCATCACTAATGTGTGTTCCGAATAACTACAAGTACCTATTTATTTGTACCTACCTTAGGTAGGCACGGTCGGCATCTAAAGTAGGTAACCACATTCAGATTTCCAAAATCGCTATAGATAAGACCTACCTACTATCTTAGTATTCAAATAAAATTCAACATAAGTATTTATTATTGAAAGAAAACACAATGAAATGATACAATAAAACTTATCAAAATTAAACAAACTAAACACATAAAATACACTAAACCTAAAATAAACCATCCCCAAGCGTTCACGATGCAAACCTGCCCAAAATGCTAGCAGACTAGCAGCATTCCCGCGTTGAACCGCAATGGACTATCTTATCTTGTATTTGTAATTGTTTAATGGGCTCGTTTTCCGCAAATAGACCTCCTCAAATTGAGTCCTTTTTGCGTGATGGATCATTTTGTTAGTGTAATATCTTAGCTTACCTATCCTACTGTATATAGTAGGAACTAATCCTACTAATATTATAAACACGAAAGTTTGTATGTATGTATGTGACTTTGTTCCTCTTTCACGAAAAAACTACTTAACCGATTGCGATGAAACTTGGAATAAGATAGCTGGAGACCTAGAATAATACATAGGCTACTTTTTATCTTGACATTTCCGCGGCATCGGGGCTTACGCGGGTGAAACCGCAGGGTGCAGCTAGTAATATTATAAATGTCTGTTATAGTATGTTTTCACGCTCTAACCACTGAACCGATTTTAATGAATTTTGGTTAAGAGACATAGATAGAACCTTGGTTAAGAACATATGCTACTTTTGATTCCGATGCTTAGGGACAATACAGCGCAGAGTTCAAAACCTTTAGCAATCTTTTGTAAAATTTTCAAAGAAAGTTAAACCGTTTTCGAAAAATATCAATCAGACCTCATTAATGGGCAAGACAGTTGCAGAGGTGCCCTGGAATCCTGTGCTAGTATGAATTTACCCTAACTACTTAAATCAAAGTGCGTTTGTATTTTCCGGCTAAAAACCTATGTTCTTTATTGACACTATTTGACACGGCCCGAGGTCAGTCCACCGTCTCGTGAGAACCAGCCTCTGAATATTATCATAATTATGTTCAATTAATTTACATTTTATGTGAAAATTTGTGACTCAGTGAGCATTAACACGCTTGTTAAAAATACTGAGGAATCTATACATATGAAATGTAAAGTCTTGACTGAACTTATACAAGGTGCTTCGAGGACGGTGGTTGAAGCAGGAAGGGGGTTGTACTAAACGTCCAGGCGAACAAGTTTAGTTCTACGACTTTCGGAAAGTCTTAGTTTTCGAAAGATTGTAGTAGTTAAAAGTTTTAGATTTTCGCGATGTTGTTATATTGAAATTAAAGACATTTTTCGGTTTTAATCGCGTGGTGTTTATTACTTTTAGCATTGTGGCAATGCTTAACGTTTCGAGACCTTTACAAGTCTCTTTTTCAGGATTGACTGAAAAAAAAAACTGACTGATTGTTAAAAGTTTTGTTGTTTTTTTTAGAGTTAGTTGTTTTTGCCCTTTTATTTATAGTTTTGTTTGACGTACCTTACAAAAACAGCTATTTTTTTTCAGTATAACATACGCACAACGCACAGCCTAAACTGCTGATCCTAGAAACATGAAAAATAATTTGGAAGGTGTGTTCTTTAAGTTGTGTATAATTTATCATTATTATTAGACACTGGTCTAGATCGCGTTAAAATAATCATTGTTTTTAAGTCTTCTCGGGACCACGGCCGGTATAACCCGTTTGCCGAAACGTCGAGGTAATTAAAAACAATGATTATTTTTAACGCGATCTAGACCCGTGTCTAATAATGATGGACGGAAATCGTGTAAGTTTAAAAAGTGTGGTGTACCTATAATTTAATTACGAAAGAACTAGTTTATCAAAATTCCCACGGAATCGGGAAATACGCGGATAAAACCGCGGGACGCAATTAGTTCGTAGATAACGTTGCAGATAAATCCGTCGTAAACTTAGATCAAGATTGGTGGGTATATATAAAGATCTATTTAAAATGATTAGTTATACAAAGCCTAAACCTACTTAGTCCATTTAAGCAGTGCTAGCTAAGGCATGTACGAGTCATGCTGTCGAGTAGCTGCACTGCAGTAATGCGCACTGTTTGAAAGTAACGTATACACACAATACACATAGCTCAGGTGAGAAGAATACGACAAGCTGTCTACTGACGAACTATTAGCACAGCTATTAGGTAGGTTAGGTCCAGGTATTTAAGAACCTAACTACTTATAGATGTTTATAAAAACATACCTAGCTAAGTTTAATTTTAAAAATGTACGTAATGGTGTATAGAATTTTGCCTTCAGAATAAGTAGATGCAGCGAAATCTCGACAGAAAATACGTCTTAGCAAAGAAAAGCAAATAATCTAGGTTAGGTTAGGTTAAATACCTTTTAATTCATATGTACAAGGGCTACGTTGAAGGTGAGTATAGGTACCTATAGGTCCATCGTGGCAGGTTTCGCAACAATTAGACCCAAAACAAGGCTTACATTGAACCTCTCGATAATAAGATAGACCTCACTGAAGGCATGGTTCATTGAATCTTACAACTTTACGCGAATTGATCGAGTTAGTGAGGAAATGTCATGGGCATTCACAATTATCTAAGGCTTGTTTTAGGTACTATTACGTTTTCTGTGCCGCAGGTTTAAGGGGACGGTCTACCTACTGTTTTCTCCATACAAACTTTACAAACGTAGTCGACTGTTTTCTCCCATATTAGAAAAAATATGTTTATGCCAAAAGTCCTATATCAGCCATGACTAAATTTCTAAATTTTATATCTATTCTAATTAAACAATGAAAAATATCTAAACGGAAAACTTTTTCGATTGACCAAATGTTTCTTATGCTCAAGCAACCACTGCCGGTAACAAACAAAACAACAACAAGGACAGTAACAACAACAACAAACAAATGCATAAATGTACCTACAAAGGACAAAAATGCAAATGCAAATGCGTCAATTTTCTGAGTTTTAATTAATATTTGAACTGTAAGGAAGTTAAGTCATAGTTTGCATTCAATATAACCATGGGAATTTAACACAGAATTACAGCAAACAGTCTCAGGTAGCTTCTAAGTAATAATTAATTATATTTTGAAGACGGATGTTTCTAAACAAAACCCCAACTTAGTTCACAATTGATAAAAACTTAGGTAAAAACTTCAGTTAGTCATATTCAGTGTAAACGTATTATATGTAGTATGAGTATGACGGTGCTATTAAACTAATTATGGATAGGTTCTTAATTAAGTAATTATAATATTAAACAAAATATTCCACTAAATACCTTTTTATTCCAAAATATAAAACTAACCCTAATGAAACCCATCCCTATTCGCTCCTAGAGCAAAGGAACAAATACCATCTTTGTACCCATAACAAAGGAACAAAGACCATTGCAGCATAAATATGCTGCAAAAGTCTTTGTTTCTTTGTGCAAAGGATGTGCCATTGCCACTCACCAGCCTAGAAGAACACCTCAACACTTGGAACTGAATACCATGTTATCTTTTTCCTTTAGAAGAAGAAGATTTCTTCTTTTTCACGTGTAGTGATGTGGCTCACTCAGTGTTATAGTTGTTGGGTTGCCCTAAGGCCTCTTGTCCTAACTGCTGCTATCAGAGTTTACAACTGGGACCAACTGCTTAACGTGCCTTCCAAACACGGAGGAGCTCGAGAAAGTGATTTTCCCGGTCACCCATCCAAATAATGACCGCGCCAAGCGTTGCTTAGACCGCACGACCATTCAAGATCGGCAGGTGCAGCTAGGCCAATGAGCTCAGTTTTAAAAACAACATAAGCTCAGGAACATAAGCGGTCGTAAATTATCAAAACGAGCGAAGTCAATGCCAGCGCTATTGTCATTCAAATTATATTGAAAATACGATGGGAAAATTTCAAGATTTATAAATAGGAAGAAACATACAAGAACTGCAAACAGTAGTAAACATTTATAGCCTTATTAATAAACGTTGAGTAGGGTCAGAGTAGTGGGAACATGCTTTGTCTTTTTCCGTGACAAGAACTTTCAAAGTTGACAGACAGAAACAAAAAGTGGTAATTCTGTTGCAACCTTACTCCACGTTTATTAATAAGGCTATTAATGATTACATAATGATCCAAACTAAGAGTCGTAGTCCTAAATGTAAGTATAATAGTGGCCGGCAAACAAGTTGGAAAATTTTGACGTAAAAGGGGAAGTTCGCGCAGTACATTTTAAATGCGACTTCTGTGAAAAATCGACTTTGCGCATCCGCCATTTTTTTCTAGATGTTTGCCGGGAATTATACCAACTAGAAACTTCTTTTTTCCTCAACTTTTTAAGATGATAATTACCCGGCCTATTAAACACAGACGAAAAGACGGACAAGACAGTGATCTTATTAGGGTTCCTTTTTAGGGACCCAAAGGGTAAAACGGGACCCTATTACTGAGACTTCGCTGTCTGCCCGTCTGTCTGTCTGTTTTTACTTTTTAAGGTACGAAACTTTTGGTTTAAATTAAGTTACAAAAGGCTTCAGTCTAGATACCTTCAGAAACACACACAACTTTTTTGTCAGTGGTTCAAATACAACATGACTATAAACAGCGGTTTAGTTTAGCCTTTGTTTTGTATTAAAAGGGAAAACCTACAAATCCTGATAAGTCTGAGTCTGAGCTGCGGCCTTATTCCGCAAAAAAAAACCGTGTAGACGCCGGCTAGCTTCAACACAGTTCGAGAGTTATTTTGTATTCTAGACGCGCTAAGAAGTAACGTGACGTGCCGTGTAGCAACCTGAAGGCTCTTTGTTTTGTCTGTGTGACGTCTTTGGCTTCTAGAATACCGAGTTACATTCACAGGTTTCAACGTAGTTTAATTGAATAAATAAATAAGTAAGTAGGTATAGTAGTTTACGAAAACTTGACTGGAGTCTACATTGGATCAGTGTAATATTTTCTTACAGAATAAGGCTACTGAGTCAAATCCTATATAACTGAGATATACCTAATGGTAACCCGAATCCAAACCGAATATGGATGTTGCAAAAATATTCTTAGAAAATTTTACGATAAGTAGGTACTTACTTATTATAAATTATTATGACACTGTTTTATAATTAAGGGTCTAACTAAAATAATAACAAAAACCCTGAACATTTCAAATACAAGATGATAATTACAGTAAATAACGCCAGATTTGCCGAGATATTATCTAAATTAATTCTGTCCTCAAAGTGCTATTATGTTTAAACTACTGCGTGTTAGCAAGGATAGTGAGTGTCACTTGAGTTTTAGGGTTCCGTACCCAAAGGGTAAAAATGGGACCCTTCACTAACAACCGAATATAGAAAAGCCACTTAAAAAATGAGGGGTAAGTACTTAAGTACTTAAATAATTGAGCAGCTTTTAAATTTAGAATAAGTATGGGTTTGAGAGCTGCTTAAACGAAGCCTTACTGGCAAAAACACGAGGTAGTGCTTTTTACACGAAGAAAGCCATGGCGCATGGTTATCGGTTACGCATATCGCGCTGGTTCGGAAATTTTTAAAATCGTTTTTTTTTTTTTTTCAAAAGCAGGGTATTTAAGTAGAACTTAAATTTTAAGTAGCGTTTCTGTATTCGGCCGTAAGGCTCCGTCCGTATGTCACCAGTATCTAAAGAACCGTTAGGTATAGCTAGGCAGTTTAAATTTTCACAGATGAAAAAGAAGAAGATGATGAATTTATGTTGCTGTTATAATAACAACAAATAAAAAAAATAGAATAAAAGGGCGTCTCATACGACAAACGCGAGTAAACGTTTCAAGTAATGATACAGACAGAACCCTTCGTGTGCTAGTCCGACCGGCACTTGGCCGGTTTTTGTAATCATATTTAGTTACGTTTGACCACTATCTCACGGGTCTTATTCTGTTGATTACTTGCCTTCAATCGTCTCAGGCGCTTTACCACGCTTTACTCTCAGTTCTAAATAACTCGTGCACTTCTTAAGCAGGTCCTGCTTTTAAATTTAATTTAGAGTTGAGAGTCTAAAGCTCAAAACACACGGGCGACACTGGCACTGCAACATTGCCTATAAAGCCCAAACCTGCAGCCAGCCTGCAGCGCACATTATAAATTCGTGCATATGTGCAGTAGGTGTAGACTCTATAGGTAAAGTTGCAGTGTCAGTGTCGCCCGTGTATTTAAAGCTTGAGACCCAATCAGCAATCGATTACTGAGTCAACCAAGGCTTAGAGCGATTCCAATAAGTCTGTAAAAAAGCATGATAGAACGAGCGACAATTTTTTACGTGCCATTTCACTCAGTAAGACAATGCAAAACCGATCTGGGTAATATTGTTCATAGTACCACACATAGGTCATAAAAAAATAATCATGGTAGAACCTCAGGAGCGAGCAGTTTAGCACTTGAAGTCATTGACTTATAGCTATGAGACTAACTAGCTTCAGGCAAAGAAGTTAATTTTGCGAGAAAACCCGCGAGGTCCGGGTCCCGGAAACGTCCGAACCTCGCGGATTTCTTCCATTAACTTGAAGCCGGTTAGTCTCACAATTACAAGTCAATTACTCGGATATCGACACCGTGTGATAAGGTACTTATAGATTCACTTAAGCTCAAAATACACGGGCGACACTGACACTGCAACTTAACATATAGAGCCAACATCTACACAGCCCACATAATTGAAATTCGTGCATGTGTGCTGAAGGGGTGAGCTCTATTTGTAAAGTTGCAGTGTCAGTTTAGTGTCGCCCGTGTATTTTGAGCTTTAGTAACGTGTCTATGGCCGGCAGAGAGCAACGAACTACCTCATCACAAACATACAATTTCGAAAATATTCAGCAAATTGATATCCGGACAATTCCTTTGTCTCCATTTTCCCTGAGAAAACCATGAAAACAAACAATTGAATATAAAGCTCATTAAAACACGGAATAAGTTAAATTTCTTTAATATAATCTTAATTTATAACTAATTATTTATATGCAAAAAATTAGTAAGTAACTTAAAATAATATCTAAAAAACTTGTTCTCAAAATATAAAATGGCAGATTTCGTTGGAGTACACTTGCTTATTTATAACAATATTTGTCGGTACCCACTTGCATCAGCGCCATCTGGTCCCAAACTAAACAATTATAGTAGTTTAATTTTCTACTCGCTGCACACCGGTCATTCATAGAAAGATTAGAACTGTGGGAATGTCGCAGTATCGACATCGCTTATTGATAGCAATAATACGCAGTGTGGGAAAGAGAGCAACATACTCTCTGCACTACTCCCACGTCTTACGACCCGGTGTGTGCGGCGTGTGAAAAACTGTACTATAGGCTTGTAATATAAGCCCGACCAGACAAAGAAGGTATACTTATAAATAAATTGATTGGTACTTATGTAAATAAATTTTGCAGGACGGTATACAAACCGCCATCTAACCCCAAAAAAAAGCAACTAGGCTTGTACTATGGGTACTAGTCATCAGATATGCTACATATTTTGTAAATCATATGATAAGTAAATACAAAAACACTCAGAATCAGAAACAAACATTTATAAATAGCATAAAATACTTGTTCCCGGCAGGAATCGAACCTGCAACCTTCTGCATCGCACCCAACGCGCCACATATACTTAGTTTTTTAATTGTAGACTATGATTTGACACATTTTCCTTAAGAAAAAATGACAAATACAAAGAACCAAAACGTCAGATCGTAGTCTGAAAATAAAAAAACGAAGTATATAAGGTCGTGATTTTTACACATATTTTAACTGAAATCCTTTGGTATTTTGGTAACATTGTTTTGTGCAGGATTACATTAAAATGCTTTTAATATTTCCTGTCACGAGACGAAAATATAATAAAAATATGGTAGCTTACGTAGGTACCTTTGTTTTGCTGAAATATTTAGAGACCGCACGCATAAGCTGTCTCGAAATATTTCACGAAAACAGTTAAGTTGGTAGATTTCACTTCTGTTTTCGCGGCGTTCGCGATGTTGCGTTGTATTGAAATTAAAAACATTTTTCGGTTCTAGTCAATCCTGAAGAAGAGGTCTGTAAAGGTCTCGCAACGTTAAGCGTTGAAACAATGCTAAAATTAATAAACTCCACGCGATTAAAACCGAAAAATGTCTTTAATTTCAGTTTAGTTGATTTCAGAACCACTACCAAAACTGTTCATGCTACAAATACATGACTAACGGTACGTTAGACCAAACTAGATTTTAAGCAACGAATAGCAATACTACGCATAAATCGTAATTTTTTCGACTGAACAACTCGAGAATCTCACGGACATAAGAATATTTATCCGTAGAATTGCTATTCGTTGCTTATTCCAGTTAGGTCGAATCGAGCTTTAGGCTGGTCCTAATACCACGGTCTTAGGTATATCAAAGTTTACGTAGAAGATGTGCGCTTCGGCGCAAAGAAAATACTTAGCCATAACACAGTTAAAATATCATATTTAAGTTATTACTCCCAACACAACTACGACAGCTGATTAAGTGGCATTTTTTTGTCTGCCAGTTCATTGTAAGAAGTATATAAGACAATGTTTTATCACAATCAGTACTCTTATAAGGCAAGTTTAGTCTTAGAAATATAATGGGTCTGGTTTCCAATCATACAAGGCACGTCAATACACAATTATATTACAAATTACAGAAAACTACATCAAATCTGTGAAACAACTTAATCCAGAAGTAACAAAGTGTGGCCCTTATCTAGCTTTTCAACTATACAACTAGCTGCGCCCCGCGGTTTCATTCGCGTAAGTCCTGTAATCTTTAGTCAAAATTAAAGAACTCAAAAAAGACACTTATTTGTTCGTCTGTCTGTCGCCAGTCGCCACCGGTTTTCTAAGGAACGGGTGGAACTAGCGTGCTGAAATGTATACCAAATAGTGATGTCTAATGTCCATAATAGGTGTATAAATCAAGGTTCTGAGTTAAAAATAAAAATATTTCAAAAGATTTTCGCAAAGTTAGTATTAAAAACTTAGCTCAATTTTCACTTTTTCTTTCAAGACGTGCCTGCGAATTAGGCACTGCCTTAGTTGTAACGAACACAAAACTTTCTCATTTATAACATGCGAGTATTACACAATATTATTCACATCCATTGCTTTCTATGCCCCAAGGTTTGAGAGTTTGAGAGAGACAAACGAAAAAAGTGTTTTAAGTTTAAGCTCACCTATGTTTTTGCTTTTTTATCGTTTTTTTTTTCTTCAAAGAAATGTAATCATAGAAGCTCCTTGTTTCAATAAAACAGGGAATTTTATTAAACTAATTAATCATTAATTAAGCTGTCTTTTATCCAGATATTCCCCCGATCGGGACTTACGCAGGTGAAACAGCAAGGCGCAGCTGGTAAGAAATCTACACTAATATTATATGGAGGAAAGATTTGTATTTTTGTGTGTGTGTGTGTGTCTGTAGGTATGTTTGTCATGAATAAACTCAAAAACTACTAGACCGATTTCAAAAATTCTTTTAGTAAAAGAAAGCTACATTATCGAGGAGTAACATAGACTACTTTTGATCCCGATATTCCCACGAGATGGAGACTTACGGGGGTGAAACCTCGAGACGCAGCTAGGATAAAATAAAATAATAATAATCATAATTGCCTTTACATTCAATCTAAATTCTAAATGATTTACACAGCGCCATCAACTCCAATCCAAACCAGGCGATGTAGTGCCCAGGACATACACTAATTAAAGTCTAAACTACACTCACTTACTAGGTCAAGTCGGGCTATGTCTCGGCGTCCTCAATTCCCTCTGCTTATCAGGCCACTTACCAGCCGTATACTGGACGTAACCGGGGTCAGTTGGGGTCCCAGACGCCCTACCTTCCATTTCTGGAGTTTTCTCCTCAATAGGCTCCATGGGGAAAAGCGCTGGAGTATCAGCCCTACGATTCTTTCCACCTTTGAGGTAATCTTCTAACTGCTGTAGCGTCGGTGATGGAATAACCTTAGCTTTGGAAGGCGACTTCTTTTCGTAGTTCGGAGAATCGTCGTACAAATCTTTTAAGCGCCCAGTTTTGACCTTTGAGAATACTGGTGTTTGTGGCTCGGGAAGATAATCTTCTTTGACTGGAAGCCTTCCAGCAAAGTTATCTATGAATTCCCGAAAATATTTCTCGTGAAATCTTGCTAATTCCCTTTCGTAATGTCTTCTGTCTTTATCGGAGAGTGGTTCAGACAGTTTCACATAATTTCCCCCTTCAATATTCCTTAGAGATCCAAATTTCGAGCTTTCCAAGCCGTCTTCTATGCTTAATTTCGTGTCTAGTTCGTCTAGAGAGGTTTCCAGAAGACCGGGCCGGGTCTTTGAAGCTTCTAAGTCTAGGTCTTTTGGTCTTTCTGGTATATGTCCGTTGGTGCCATTTCCTAGATGTCCTTTTTGGTTGACACCATTCTGGTTCAGCCCATTCTGGTGTAGACCATTCTGGAGGCCGTTCTGATTATGGTCCTTATGTGCTGGTGCTATGGAGACCTTCTTATCAGACTTAGGTGAGGAAATGGGGTCTGTTTGGGACTGCGATGTGGAGATATAGGTTCGGGGTCCCATGAGATCTACGAGGAACAAAGCGGCGACGAATAGTGAGAAGCTGCCCAGAACTGATGCGTTGACGACTAGGTTCTGTGGTACAGAGTCTAGGGACGCGAGTTCTAGTCCACCTGGGAAAAATACAAGGTAATTAGCAAAATATTGCACTCAAAAACTTTCTTAAGAGGACTGTTTGACGGGTAAGTCGAGGTGTGCTTCTAATGGAGAAGTACGAAGATAAAAGGAAACCTCTAAACTAAAACATTCGTTTTTTTGTGTAATTATTATTAGTATCTAATAACTGACAGCCTTTTTCTCTATGAGATGATTACTAATTGCTTCATAGAGAACTAGGCTTCAGCTTTTTTCATTTTCCATTTTGGAAAAAAATATATATTAAAAATTTTACATTTAAAAGTTTCACGGGTGTGGTCTTACTGACGTGTAAGGTATCCACTAAGAAAGCGTAGTTTGTTTCTTTGAGATGTTCAATATTATAACAGAATTCGATTATTTAATCAAAATAAAAACATTACAATTATAACATATTGTTATGACAAAATAGTCCACTTAACTACAGGTCGTAATTTGCGGTTTTAGAACGCATTATAAAACATTTATAACATAAAATATAGTATAATAATGTTCAATTTGTTTGTAGTAGGAATAGTAGATAAAATAATGTTTTATACCGTTATTCTGTACATTCCGTAAAACGTTAATGTAGTTCCACCTAAAATGTTTCTTATCTTCGTTAATATTGTCAATCATTACCCTGATTGCTTCTGTGTACAATGAACCTACGATACCGTCACATATTTCTATTGAAGTACAGGAAGCAACAAAAGTGCACAACCACTGTAAACTTTAAAACTTGTCTTGTCTTGTTTTAATTTATAATGTGTTCAACTTTTGATGTAGGTACTCCAGTTAGAAAGACATGTGCACTTTATTTGCACAACAAACAATATACAGAATACCATACAAAAACTAAAACGCTTCACAAGTGGGCGACTTTATCGCTGAAAGCCATTTCTTCCAGGCAACCTTTGGAACCAGGTGCATTCAATTCATCCGAACTGACGCTGCGCTGGTTTGTCAGTTCAGTTCGACCTTCCTGGTATGATGGCCTATAAAGTACCTACTGCTTGGGAACATAACAATCATTTTAATAGCACCTATTGCAATTCTAGAATGTAAAAAGTGATAATTAGTCATTGGCAATAAACTTTATGTACCTAAATGTATCATACATAAGCACATCATAAGTTAGTTTTTTAAGTGCTGTTGATTCTGTGATTAACAAAAAATAAAAAGAATTTAAGTATCCAGTTCTTATTTACAGGGTTATTGAGAATATAAGCATCAGCATCCTCCGATATCGACCTGGAAAACCAAGCATCTAAATCCGCTGATACAGTTAAAACCCAAAATCAGCAACACATCAGCCCTACTCTCTTTATCTACCTGTAAAACTAGGTCAGTCTGAGCCCTACCGTCACTTATGACATATTTAAATTCTAAAGGTAAACATAGGTTAACAACGTTATGAAATAGCGAGCATTATGCACGCGTATTGGTTGAAGATGGCTACGATAACACGACAACGCGACAGTAAAGACTTTAGTTTATGCATGGGTTATGCAATAACTATTATGAAAGGTTTGTTCACTGGCGGTAAGTATTTTGGAACGCGGGTGGAGTGAATTGGTAGAAATAGTTTAGTAACATAATGCTGTTGTATGTGTGCGAGTGGTAGAAGAAACACTTCAGGCCACAGAGGCTAACACCTCTGTGCTTAAAAATAATTAATATTTAAAAACGGCTGAACAAATTTGGCTGAAAATTGGTGGGGAGGTAGCTTAGAACCAGATAGATAGATTATTTATTGTAACACCAACGTCCCTCTACGTATAATTTGTATGTATTTACAAAAGAAAAATAAATATAAGTATTATATCCGTTGTCTAGTCACCGTAACACAAGCTTAGTCGCTTACCACGGGGCTAGATGGCGCTGTGTGTTGTTCACAGAATTTATTTAACTACCAGAACCAGGAGGATTTTTCTTCTTAATTTTGCCTCTAAGGCGGAACAAAGTTCGCCGGGTCAGCTAGTTATTTATAGAAAATTGTGACGCGGATTGTATTTTGTACCTATTATGCCCTATACTACTCGTAGAATAGCCGAGGTAGGTAGATTTCTGTAGTAAAAAATATAATTCGCAGGTGAACTGAGGCGATAGGTAATAAACTTGCTTGCCTAAGCTACGTAAAAGTGGCGAGTGGCGACCGACTTACCGTCACACTGCTTTGTCACACTGGTGTGACGGTAAGGAAATTATTGTTTCACAGTAGCGATTCTGAAATTGATGATATCAGAATGTTTTGTTTTGTCTGTGGGGTCCTGGTTAGAATACTTTATAATAATAAACTTAAACAAATTAAACTATATCTACAACCATGTTATAAAACACTCTAACCTTATTAATAAACGTGGAGTAAGGTCGGAGTAGTGAGAACATATTTTGCCTTTTTCCGTGGCAATAACTTTCAAAGTTGACAGACAGACACAAAATATGGTAAATTTATTCTGGCCTTACTCCACGTTTATTAATAAGGGTATCTATGATTCGTTAAAAACCGCAAATTACATTTAATTACCTGCATTAAAGTGAACTACTTTGTTGGAACAAGTTAATTGTTTGTGGTAATGTTAATAAAATCTGAGGTTCAAAGAACATCACTATCGATATCGAGCGATATGATAGTTAGGAGGTTTAACTATCGTAGCTATATCATAGATTTCTGTTCCCCTGGTACATTAGACAAAAACGTTAGTTAAATTTAGCTACCTAAAGTACTAAGAATTTATAAATTATAAGGATGTTCTATTTGATAAAGAAAGTTCTTTTCTAGGAACGTAGTTGAAGCAAAAAAATGCCTGTTTATATTTAACAGTATCCTACATAATCTCTAGGACTGATCGACTATTGAACCCTGACAGTAAATGCAACCCAACATTCGTCCGCCTATTTTTATGATAATATAATATAGCCTATAGCCTTTCTCAGTAAATCCAACAGTGAAAGAACCAGCTGTTCCTGAGATTAGCGCGTTCAAACAAACAAACGAACTCTTCAGCTTTATAATATTAGTATAGATAGGAAATCATTTTATTACACACGTAATTGATGATGATAACCAAACAGTGTGGCAGTGAGGAATATACGTTCTGCACCTCTACAAAAGTGAGACAGAGCAATCTGACGGTGCGTCAGAACCCGTAAAAGTTCGCGTGACGATTGCGTAAAAAAGGTGTGTAAACCAGTGAGGCACGTATGGTGACAGTTTATGTTAAGTTATGTAGGTATTTGTTTTGGTATTCGTTTAGTTTTAATACGTAGGCAGGTATTTTACCTTGACCCTTATGATATTTTATAATACAATAGTTTTATACTACGCAAGTGTAGGCAGGCAGTCTCTTTTAAACAATGTTAAGTATATTATTTATAAGTCACGAAGTATATAATGAGAAAAACTAGATTGGTTTTAAGTAGGTATTCAATATAGAATATTTACGATAAGGCAGCTAAATCTTTGAGATTTATAACGGTTATCAAAAAAGAAATATAGGTAGGTAAGTAGGTACTCATTTCGCCATTATCGATTACAATTTTAGCAGTTTTCTTTCAAAGAACACTTAAAAAGGTTTATCTGGGCGTTTTTTCCGTTTGTATCCTAATGATAACTACCCATTGCTAAATCGTTTTCAAGATCTAACAATTATTTTCTACAATGTGAGGAAATATGAATAATTTCTTACCAATAATAATAAAGAAGAGCATTCCAAATCCAAGGAACAGTCCCTCCAAGATGCGCCTCCCGCGCGGTATCTCTTGCACAATCCGAGCGACCGCAAGCACGAACGTTATTATCACGTAACCTGGACAAACAATAGGTATTTTAAGTTTAACACGTACTAGGTGAGTCCCGCGGTTTCACCCACGTAAGTCCCGTTCCCTTATGAATATTCAAAAACCCTTTCTTATCGGATGCCTACATCATATAAAGTACAGACTCTCCCCGCTCTCTACTATCAGAGATTTAGACTGTGCGGTGATCAGTCAGTCAATCAGGATTTGTTATTAAAAAAGAATCGACAAAAAATATTTAAAAACGGGATATCGACCATGTTACCTCTCGATTTTACACGTGTTAGTTGATATCTTGTGAAAAAAATGGAAATATAATTTGGAGGAGGGGTTGCACTATAAAACATAGTTCAACCTCTCCTGCGCACATTTTTTCTTTGATTCTACTTTCAAGGTTTCATATCCAGAACTCAACGAATGAAAAAAATCCAGTTCCCAAAATTATCGATCTCGTTCTGAAATTCCACGATAAGATAATCGTAACCTAAGCCTACATATTTGCTGACTGATTCTTCAAATATTCGAAACTATACTTTTTATCAGCAAATCTCTATAGTTGTTGAGATTAGAGGTGTGTCAGACACCTTTATCTCCTGTTAGCGTAAACACACGTGCAGTCGGGGTCAGAACTCAGTGCAGGGAGACTCAACACATTCTTTCGTTATAGCTATGCAAAGTGTACAGGGGGAAAGTAATATAAGCTGAAAGGGGGTTGTTCATTTTGTCTTGTTTGTTTTTTAGGAAATAAGAATTATTAAAAAAAAGTTCTCTAGCAAATCAGCTGGTTATTAGAGTTAGACCATCGACCTTTAGTTGTCACCAACACAAAACCAAGAATTTAAAATAGTATTCGGAAAAAAATAACTTTATTTTATTCCATATGTCTGGTTTTAACTGATTGTAGGCCGATATTGACTAAACCAAACCATTGGACAGACCTTTGATAACATTTCCTGAATCACTTTCCATAGACCCTCACCTCCATACACAGCATCAGCGAAGGCCCCGCCGACGGAGTCCCACGTGACCGAAGTAAGAAGCGACCACTCTCGCGACAACTTCTGTAGCAGCAACGCCAGCCGGGCCTCGTCATCTTGAGACACACGCTTCGCAACCAGGCACGCCACGCAAAACAACTGGGGGAGAAATTTTAGTGGTTTAGATGGAGAAGGTTGGAGAATGCAACTAGGTACAGTGGCCGGCAGATTAGTTGAAAAAATAGCGGATGCGTAGATGTCGATTTTTCATAGAAGTCGCATGTGAAATGCACTGCGTGAACTTTTCCCTTCCACGTAATTTTTTTTAACTTATCTGCCCGCCACTGTACTTCTTGTAAGTAGTTGCATTTCCCAAACTTCTGTAAGTATCTCATGATATGAAGTTGATTGGTACAGAAAGGTCTAATTGAAATTGGCTAGGCTACTTTTTATCCCGATATTCCCGCAGAATCGGGACTTAAGCGGGTAAAACGGCGGGGCGATGCTAGTAAATGAATTAAAATGTGTTTGATAGTCTTTTGTTTTGTATAAATCACAGAAAAAACTACAAATATAATTAGGAGTTTGTAGTTTTTCTCTGCGAGTTCGTCCGGGTATAAAGCAAAGGAAAGAAAAAGCCAAGTAGGTATTAAGCAAAGGTAAGGTAACAAGCATAGAAAATGTTAGTAAACAAAAAACACAAACCTGTGCAAAAACCAATTCAAACTGCACACAACCCATGAACCTGCGACTATCCCTGTCTCCACCAGTAGGGCCAAGAGTAATAGGAAATCCTTTCTATTCCTCGTGCTCCTACTAGTAAGAGAAAATGAAGGAAATAAAAACGTCTATTTTATAATTTTGATACTGTAGGTAGACGTTATGTTAAAGGGACATAATGATACAGGAGAAATATCGATACAGTGGACATTTACCCCCTTATTTATAAACCATGACTAACTTTATGTAACGCTTTTCTTTTAGTGTGAATGAAGTTTCAAAGTTAACAGACAGTGACAAACGTTACATAAACTTAGTCATCGTTTATAAGTAAAGGGGTTAGTTAGGTGCCTCTGTAGACGGTATGATACAGTGGACTTTATGAGAGTAAAGGCCACAATAAACCATTAAAAATACGCCAGCTTACATGTCGACACCGTTTGATGGCTTGCACCATCCAAGTAGGTAAGTTGATCCAGTAGGTAGGTACACCAATAAAAACTATCGTATGAACATTTATAATTATTTAGGTCCATTAATTGTAGGGTCACAGAAAGTATTCCGAGGGACCGTTCAAATATTACGTAAGCACGACACGGGGGATCGCGCGTCGCGTCGTGCTTTGCGTATTTTTGATGACGTGGTCGGGTGGTGATTACGTCAGCAGTATTTACTTTTTCGGATTTCTCTAATCCATTTTGGTTTGAACACGTATGTGCAATTGCAAATAATACACTCAAAATGAAACTATAACTGGCAAATGGGCTCCAATCGAAACTTATGGACTCAGAAAACAGTATTCTCCAAAGAAAAATTTACAGAACATTTTAAAGTAAAGATTGACTGCTACCTATGATATTTTAGATAATTTATTACGTAGATAGGCCATTGCTTCTACATTTTACAGCCATTTTGCATTGTTCCATGCCATGTGGCTACTGGGTAGTGAAATGATTTCGTCACCATGAACTGCACTACATGCAAGCAAGGCGGTATTTCTCCGCGCCGACCTTGCATCAACGCATCCAAAAGCAACCAATGGACTATCGAGCCACGAGCCACCATTGTCACAGACAATGGCTGTTTACGGCCTCAACATCATTGCGATGCGACGTTGAGCGCCGTGGGAGTGACATTGGAGGACTTCCACACTTCATTATAGAATTAAGGGCCAGCGTAGGCGACCACAATATTATGTGCGCCAAATCAAAAGACACCAAAACTTACCATTTAGTATTTTGATGGACAAGAGTGCTTCATAGATTTTTCTTCGGTTTTCATAAATCTACAATTAAGTTGTAGTTTTATGACACACTATCCACCCCACTGACCACCGATTTGGTTTAAAAACGGTGGTTTAAACACCATATTGTCAAACAAAAAACAAAATATACGATTGGTGCTGGTAATTTCATCACACCTCAAATAACTATGGTCACTCTCAATTGCACCGGATCAATAATCGAGTTCATGGAGTTCTTTGCATTCTATGATCGGGATCGGGGTACACAAGGATGACAATAATATTTTACCGACCGCTTCAAATCCGAGTTCCTAGCGTGATTCGGTTCCTCCATAGCCAAAGTTCAATAGATAAATAACGATTGGTGTTGGTAATTTCATCACACCGCTATAACTATGTCACTCTCAATTGCACCTGATCAATTATCGAGTACATTGAAACGTTGCAGCCTGTAATAAGACCCGAGTTAACCTTTACTCGCATATTTCGATTAATTGTCGCTTAGTAGGGCATGATGTCTGTCTGTTTCTGACCTTTGTTTTACATTACAATTATGAGCAAATATGGGTAATGTAACTAGTCTAAAAATATAACTTTTTTAGTTCCAGACTATCGTCTATACTCTATGTATACCTAGCTACCAACGAGCTCAGGATATATAGCTACATTTAATGAGTAAACTTAAGGGGCAGTCTACCTACTCTTTTCTCCATACAAACTTTACAAACGTAGTCGACTGTTTCCTCCCTGGATAAAGATATTAGAGAAAATATGTTTATGCCATAAGTCCTATATCAGCGGGTAAACTATTTTAAAATTTTAAATCAAACAATGCTGACGCGATGTTGAGACGTTATAGAATAGCACTGTTAACCAACCTGTATATTATACCCTAACGTGGAACAAGATACCTACCTAAGTTAATTTTAGAACTTCGAGTCTAGATCGCGTAATAGACAACTATGTCTTCGGCGTGTATTCTCGGGAAAACGGCCGATGTAACCCGTTTGCCGAAACGTCGAGGTAATTAAAGACATAGTTGTCTATTCTATAACGCGATCTAGACCCGATAACTTCTAAAACTTATATGGACAGAAATGGTAAGTTAAAAAGATACCTAAACCGTGTACGGATCGCAGCCGTCTATGTATAAATAGCACAAGCCTAGATTACAAATAACTTGCCGTTCATTTATAGTTGTTATTAAAGCAAGGAAAATGTTGATTTTATTGATAAATTCCAAACACGTCTCTTCCGACATTATCTAGTAATAAATACGTCTGTTTAGAGTAGGTGTCTGTTATAATTATAATACGCCATGACGCAAACGGCAAAGCTACTGCATCGATCCCGATTAACTTGTTAATTATGATAGCTGGTGTCCTGGAATAAGTATACGCTACTTATTTCTATTTACTCAAAATTCCAATTAAATTAGAAATTATGCGTGGGAAACTGCGGAAAATATGAACATAGTTTTTATTTCTTTACTAAACCGATTTTCAGGAACAGTCAACGACGACGCAATAGATTCAGAGATCGATTCCCGCCAAGAAAACATTTTTTTTTTGACCTGATCAACGAGATAATTATTTACTCATAGTAGAGGAGCCCGTGAAGATCGACCTTCACCCATCTGATAACCAGATGAGACATAATTTTTATCAAATATTATACATTAACGAACATGCCTATGATAGCTTGCCTATCGAAAAGTGTTCATGGCTATTTTTAATTAAATTAATTTTAATCAATTTTTTTTCATCACCTTCACTCTTTTGATAACCGAATGAATTGTATCTCAACTGATAGTTTTTAACATACAGAATATGCCTAGATAGGCTTGCCTACTAATTTCTGTTCCTGGCTACCTGGCAAGCAGGTGTGAACATGTAAGTCAATACCTATAGGTAACTACGCCGATCTGATAACCAATTCAAATTTATATCATAAGAAAGATAATTTAATTACAAAAGCAATCGTATAAGCTTGCCTGCAAAAAACCGTTCATGGAATACCATTGCCAAGCTATAAAGTTTTAGAATTGGAGTCATTTAATAGGTGCGAGAGAGAAAGTAGAGCCTTAATAATTTTTATTAATTTATTAATTTTTTTAATGCATTAATTTATTTATTTTAATTATGTCATAGCTGTAAGTATATATAATATGGAATAATACCAAAATATTCTCGAAATTGGAGCTAGTAAACAAATGTTGTCTCTGTCACTCACATGTAAACGAGCATGCGCACTTCGATACATTCAACGGTCAGGTAGCGTGCAGCTGCTATGTTGCGTCCTGCTCTATTACACGGGCCTCGGAGGCTCTACTTTCTCTCTCGCACCTATTAAATGACTCCAATTCTAAAACTTTATAGCTTGGCAATGGTATTCCATGAACGGTTTTTTGCAGGCAAGCTTATACGATTGCTTTTGTAATTAAATTATCTTTCTTATGATATAAATTTGAATGGGTTATCAGATCGGTGTAGTTACCTATATTGACTTACCCGTTCACACCTGCTTGCCAGGTAGCCATGAACAGAAATTAGTAGGCAAGCCTATCTAGGCATATTCTGTATGTTAAAAACTATCAGTTGAGATACAATTCATTCGGTTATCAAAAGAGTGAAGGTGATGAAAAACAATTGATTAAAATTAATTTAATTAAAAATAGCCATGAACACTTTTCGATAGGCAAGCTATCATAGGCATGTTCGTTAATGTATAATATTTGATAAAAATTATGTCTCATCTGGTTATCAGATGGGTGAAGGTCGATCTTCACGGGCTCTTAGACTATCAGTAAAAAATGCATTTCCTAAAAGCAACAAAGTTCCGACAGCCTTATTACAAGTTACAAGCCTAGTCAGTCGCTTAGATTAAATGGCTCCGAGAGCAAAGTCGTACAATATTTCGCGAGTAAAGACGCGGGAAGTCGCTAGTCTCCTAAATATAAACAACACAACATAGCTTAGTTAGACTAACATATCCATAGTTAACATTTGTCCTTCACTGAGATAATGAGGCTTATGCTGTATTATATGAATTCTATAGGTGCAATATGAACAAACAAGGATTGAAAATCAATATCATTACAAAAAGTTTTTGGAATAAGATTCGTTAACCGAGCTTACGAGAAGGTTGAATAACCAATCGTAATGTAAAGGTACACTTAATCAGTACATACAGTTAGATATAATAATTTAAAATGATTAATTGGTCAGATAACCAGAAAGTCCGCTTTGTTGCAAAATAACGACGTGGATTTCCGACGAATTTCTTTATACAGTTTCAGGACAACGCCTTATGCCGTAACAACTTTTAATTACTCCGTATTTTTTGTTTTTAATTTGCTCTCGGCAGGCAGATTTACTAGACAGAAAAATACAAATTCAAAAAATCACTCGCTTGCGTGGATTGAACTCGCGTCTTTGGATCGGTACCCCAACGTCTCTCCCAACTAGACCACACGAATTCTCTCCACGAGCGGCGAATTTAAGAATATATATATTTTCCTTGTCTGCTTTTTTCTTTTGGTTCGTTTGAACACCATCTATCTATGTACTTTTAATTGATAATCAAATTACATTATTTAATTAAATATCAAGGCTACTGCTTAATGACCGACATTTTGACGACAACAATAAGGGAAGTGCAGTTTATTTTCGACTTCGTGATGGATGGACGCTCAAAATAAATCGCTTCCTCGTGAACTGACAGTTTTTAACATATTTGGAAGGATAGTAAGGAACAACTGTTTAGTACTATGTAGTCTGTGCTCAAATTAGTCTTTGGTCGGAGGGACTATTTAAATCGAATTTGTAATGACTATAGGGGAAAATGTATTGCTCTGCGTTTAACATCTCGAAGGAGATTCTAGATAACAAAAACCGACCAAGTGCGACTCGGACTCAAAGGTTTCATCCATGACATTATGAGTATCACAAAAAAAACACGTTTGTTGTATGAGAGCCCCACATTTATTTTATTCTGTTTTTATTTGTGTGGTGAACAGGTGAAATTTTTGGAACCCTTAAAAAAATGACTGGTATGTTGACCAATAAAACAAATAAGAAGTCGCTACTTCATGGACAAACCCAAGTTATTAACAATAAGTAACAACTTAATAATATAAATTAAATCTGAGTCAAGTAAACTGAACACAAATAGTCGCAATATGTCACGTCACTGCACGGTAAGCATTGTTTGCGACGATGCGTGAGATCAGTCATCCAATCTTAATTACAACTGATGACTGATGAGGATGACTGATGACTCACTTGAATAGGTAAAGGGTCGATTAATCGTGAAATTAAATCGATTATTATAATTGGATTGGGTACATATCGCCCAAACCCTAGACAAATTAGTAATCGACAAAGGCTATTGAACGCGGCGACTGTTACCATTTCCATACAAAATTAATACCAAAATAAATTATGAATAATTTAGTTTTCCACCATAATATCGATATTATTCGGATTAAGATTTTACTTTTATACCACTTTTATACCACACATACGAATTAATATTTTGGAAAACCCCCACCACAAGGTTTTCCAAAATATTGATTCGAAATGAAATAAAACGGAGAAACATTTTTTTTTTCATTTTTAAAGCGTAAATTACTTTTTATTGGGAATAATATAAAACAAATGAGATGTGAATGAGATTTAAACTAGTTTTTCTTTAAAAACTAAAGTTTTTTTAAAAACTAAATTTTTCATAATTTATTTTGGTATTTAGTTTGTATGGAAATGGTTACAGTCGCCACGTTCTTAAACTGATCTTCCACCGGCCAAGACTAAGTTAGTTTAGCTTCATCATCATCATCCAAGCGACGTAAGTTTAGCTTAGCTGGCATTAAGCATAAGAGATGAGATGACTGATACACTTGGATAGATACAGGGTCGATTAATCGTAAAATTAAATCGATAATAAGAAGGTAAGTATATAATCTTTTCGTATAGTGATGTGGCTCACCTAGTGTTAGAGTTTTTGCCTCTAACTTGACCTAACGACTGCTATCGGAGATAACAACCGGGACCAACTGCTTAACGTGCCTTCCGAAACAAGGAGGAGATCGAGAAGGTGTTGTTTTGCCACACAAATCCAAGTAATGACCTCGCCAAGCGTTGCTTAACCCGCACGACCATTCAAGATCGGCAGGTATAGCTAGGCCAATGAGCTTCACGTAGGTATATAATAAACTGTACTTATATAAATAGAAGTTACAAAGAGTTTCAAAAGTTGTCCTACAACTTGCGAGTTGTTTTAAAGCAGTTAGCCTTGACAACCAAAATATTTTAAGGATTAGAATATTTTTAATTTATTTATTATTTTATCAATTCACTAGCAGTGTCCCGCGGTTCCCCCGCGTATGTACCGATCCCGCGGGATTTAAAAAAAAATCACAATCACAACGTATATATGTTATAGGCAATGTGCAATGTCCGGCATTGTATACATTGCCTAAAACGTTCAGGCAATGTGTATAATACGATTCATTTCATACATTGCCTAGGTATTGTATAAAATGCCCGAAGCGCATCAGGCAATGTGTATAATGAACGACGGAAGCTGTCGCCGAAGCACCTAATACTATAAATAAAAACATTATTAACATTTATTTCATATACCTACAGTGCGATTTTTAAACATCACGCCTTTTTTATTTACAGAATAAGCGCTGCGTGTAATCATGTTCTAACATTAACCTAACCTAACCAAGTCGGGGTGCTCCGTTTAGTTTTTCCGTGCTTTAGATAGTTAGATAGCATCGGGATTTTAACTGTAAATATTTTAATATTAGATACCTTTTCGAATACGAACCCCCCCAAACCCCCTGCTAATATATAAAAGCTTATTTTAAATGAAAACTGTTGGTTTTTTTTGTATCATGATCAAATTTCCATAATCAAGTGATAAGAAATGAACAGGGCGACTTTCTGCAGCAATTTTTTGGTACGGTCAAGTGCACTTAGACCTTTGCACTTGCCATTCGATTTTGTCCTAATATCGCAGAAGAGAGGTGGAAATTAGAGATGGGCCTACTAGTCGCCGACTAGTCGGCGGTGCCGACTAGTCGGTTGAACTACGGATTACGGTCAACTAACAATTATGCAATAAAACTAATATTTAATTGAATTAATAGTACAGTAAGAAGGTGGATAGTCAGAAAAACGTATACAAAACACGTTATAGCCTACATACAGCATCTTAACATCAAACATATAAAATGGCATAACTATGCCTCAGCTCCATGAATTTTTTTTTCCAACTTTTATTTTTATTTTAACATTTTTTGGAAGTTTCGTTACAGCTGCAAACGTGCAAATTTATCCAAAAATACCAACACTCGCCGAGTGGTCATTATTAACCCAAATATCTGGGAATTATAATGATCTGCATTGCCGACTAGTCGGCCCATCTCTAGTGGAAATGTCAAAATGTAAAGCTCTACGTGCACTTGACTGTACGTTGTAAATGTAAATGTTTATCCGAAGGGAACTGCTATGTGAGAAACGCTGTCTACGCAAAAAAACACGTTACATACATTACCTATGCGTCAACCGGCATTCTATACAATGCCTAGGTATTCCATTCATTTCCTAGGTAAAGTGTAAAATAGTTTGAACATTCAATATCATTTCACACATTGCCTGGACGACCCCGGCATTCTATACAATACCTAGGAAATGTATAGAATGCCTGCATTATACACATTGCCTATAACATATACACTGTACGTTTGTGTGCCCTAAACAAGTAAACATGGGTTCCTAGGTTTCGACTATGCAAGGGACTAGGGCACTTACAAGTCTTCCGCGGTAACGGAAGACTTGTAAGTGCCCTAGTCTCATAGACCAAAGCGAGTGAGGAACCGGTGAAGTTTTAGTGGGTAAACCTATGCCCGCTTACAACCTTTAGGCCATAGTCATGGGGAGCCCCCCACACCGCGGCGCTCTCTCCCGAAACTGGCGTGATGGTGAATAAGGCTGCATTTCTTCACCATAACAAAAGGTTTCGCTTATGCGTTGACATATAGTTCAGTCATTCAGGACTTTGGTTTTTTTAACATAGATCCCTAAAACATTATTTCTTAGTGTTTACCACATCTAGAAAATACTGCTGTTGGAAAAAAAACTTTCACAAAGAAGAGATCACTTATCCAAATAAACTTTATTTTAGGTTTAGCGATTAAACGCAAGCGGTTCACGCATAGCTGACTGAAAAAAAACGCTAATGCATGGGCCTGTATACTTAGATGAAAAAAAAATTTAGTAGATACGGTATATTCTAACATTGCGTATTCGAAAAATGAGCTAGAAACACCTACATGCATTTTCATAAAATTATTGTATTTAAAAAAATTGTCTTTAATAATAATTCAGACATTTGTAAATAAACAAAAAGGTATTCTGACGGATGTCAAAAAAATAATCGCAGTGTGACAGCACGTGCTCACGCGGCAACGGTTCGACATACGACTGAGGCTAGTGCGTCAGCTAGACGCAGTTTTATTGTCTCATTTTCCGAGACTACGTACCGTATCTTTAGTTTTTTGTTTTAATCTAAGCCTGTATATAAAGGTATGTGTTGCATTATTTTGCTGTTTCAGACCTATGGGGGCGTTTAATCGCAGTGCGTGCTAAGCCTTACAATAATTCTTCAAAGCATTTGAATATAAAATATGTTACATTTGCATTTCAGTTTCAATATGAAAATCACTCCTCCTACACGTGTCTTCAACCCACACACCAATTTTCTTTCAGCACAACAAAGCTAATGAAGCCAATTGATAAATAAACACAAAGGTATAGAGTTTCAGCGATTCAAGTGCTAATTCTCTTTGTCAATGAAGTTATTTTAACGCTCGATATAGATACGGGGCTTTGTTGTTTATTTTGGGTAGGTCATTAGCATTTCTATGTCAGTCTTAAGGTCATACATAGGCAGGTAAATATGTCGGGAGCTATGTCTTGTTGAAATAGGAATAATAACTAATATGACTGCAACCAGTCTTAGCATACGACCACGAGATAAGTTTTGTCGATCGACAAAAAAGTATAAGGTATCTCGCTTTCGCTTCAAATTCTAGCCTTGCTAGACCTGGTTTAAACCATGATTTAATGTGCCTAAATCATGGTTTAAACCATGTCTGGCACTTAACTCATTTTATAATAGCATGGTAGGGGTAATTTACCCTCACTTTTTGTAGCCATGAACAATCAAAGAAGGCGCATCTAAAATTGCTTGTTTTATATAACACATCAATGGTATTCATATTTACTATCTACCTGTGTGTATGTATTAATTACTACTCGGTCCCACCTAGGACTAGAAACAACTAGATCTTCCCCAGTAATACAACCTTACAAACGCGGAAGAAACGAAGCTTTTTCTACCCATCACCATCATACTATCTAGACGTTGCTTAACCTGAACTGCATCTTTTCTATTAACGTCGTTAAGTCATGTTAGTTATAATATAAGTTATTAGATGTTTTAAGAGGAAAACGTGACTATCTTTACATTGAAAATATTTGTTATCGATGAGGATGACGCAATTAATTGCGAGTTAGAATACCGGTTCTGTCGACTGGCCCTTATGTTGGAAATCTGTGACATAACATTCCCTAGCACGTAGCGCTCTACTGCATAGTTGACGAGACATACTTTAAAGGAAAATATATCTACAAAAACGCATGCCCGAAACTGGGCGGGATTCGAACCATGCATCTTTTCTCAATCCGGGAGAGAAACAACTTGACCAATTAGTCTACCTCCTAATTTTGAATATGTATTTATACACGTTCTGAATTAATAAGAATATGACTAGGTAAGAATATGGTAAAACATTCTAAAAGTTGTTAACTACATAAATCAATCCAATCCCCTGAGTTATTTAAATAGGAACGACAAAGGAAGACGGGTCGGATCTTGTTCCACTGCCGTCTTCCTATCTTCCAGTTTAACGTGAGCTGAGATAGTGGTCCAACACTCATATTATATCCTTTGTAAAAAAACCAGCATTTGACAAAAAGAAAGAACAAGAAAATTTATCAAAAAAACTAGAAAATTAATTAAATGGCCTTGTCTATGTATCCCGTTGGGTTAAAAACTTGTTTTTTTTAGTTCTTTGTTGGTTTAAAAACTTGTTTTTTTTTTCTAGACTTGAGATTTGGAATTAATTAAATTCGCTATCTCTACATGTTTTAGAAAAAAAAGTTTTGCCATCCTACTTATATTATTAGTGTAAAAGTTACTCCTTCACGCAATAAATACTGAACCGATTGCGATGAAACGGCTCCTTCCCCGACCCCCATAATTTTATTACCACTACCCCCAAGGCTTTTAATTAGGTATACCATTTAATTCTCACGACCGCTAAGAGTTCTACAGGGTACAGTCAACAAAACAGAGTTTAATTTCTTAAAATTATGTGACTACAATGACTACTTATGACCGCTCCCGCCCCCACGAACTTAAAAATTTGATCTCGTCGTTTAAGACGATTGTGAATTGAATTCGTGATTTATTAGCATTTTCTATACTTTCGCAAAATTTATACTACTGTAACATTCCATACATTTTGTAGCACATAACGTTTTCCACCCCGTTAATTATTAAAAAAAATATAGCTTACGTTATTTATAAGTCATCCATCACTCATCAGCATGTAAATATTACTTCCGGACCGGAGAAGGATGCAACCTCTCTCTATTAGTACATCTTTTTTCAGATTTATTAATATCTAATTAAACCATAGCAAATAAAATTATATTTAATACATTATTAAACCATACTAAATTAGACTATGATTGTTTTAGGAACCGCTCCCCATATTTTCCCCATAAGCCTTATTTTTGACAAGTTGGTAGATTTTTATGCTACATGGAATACACCGTTGTAATAAGGGATGTCAAGAGCAGTTTTTAAAAGTATTTGAACTCCTCGATCACTATTAGTTTTTTTTTAGAATTATGTTTAGTTGACCTTCCGGGCAACATTTTTTATTTTCTTAACTTTGAGAGCCCATAACTAATTATTTTGTCAATATTTTGGATTAACAATGCCTTCGATAGATCAAGGATACATCTGGGACCAAAATCGAATAAAAAGTTTAAGCGAAAACATGTTCAATTTAAAGTTGTAAGGGTAAAGAGGTAAAATTTGGAAAAAAAAATAAAAAATCACAAAAATAATCTTTAAAAAAATGTGAAGAGTTAGGGTCTTTTCCTTCAAATTGTATTTTACAAATAGGTCCAGCTACACGCCTACCAAGTTTGTCTAACCCTCCACCAAACACCCTGTATACTATTTTATTTTTAAGGTTGTTGAATAAATATCTAGTATTAAGTGTTTTTAATTTTTATGATGTCTTTGATTGTTATACATTTTAATTTTAGTTTTTAAGCAAATCAAAAGGACTTATTTACACTGATTTTTAAATCATTTAATTTTAAGAGTGTATGTTTCAAATATTATGATTGTAAGATAAGTTATTTGAGTAGCATAATTACGTTACTTAAATACGGTTAGACATTATTAAGGTTGATTATTATAACTGTGATAGATAATTGAAAAGTCATTCTTTTAATGGTTTTAACTTTAGATAAGTCTATTTTTTTATTTAGTTTTTATTAAGTTTGATTGATTATCTGTGATTGTTTTACATGATAACTGTACTGTACTGTACTGAACACTGTATGTATATGGGCAGTAATGGGCACCTATCTACAAAATAAATAATTTTAGTCCAACAACTATAATCTTTAATTCAGACACTTTTCTTGCTAACCATACCTAAAATTGTGCTTGGCGGTGTTGGGAACAAAAATAATATATTGTATTTTTATTTTTATTGTTTTGGGGGTAGAGGGAACTAATGTATGAAAGTTTATTTTTCGAGAACAAAAGACTTTGGGGGTCGGGGAAGGAGCCGATGAAACTTGGTACGCAGATAGCTGAGGCGGAGACCTGGCTTAACCACATAGGCTGCCTTTTCTATTGTTATTCCCGCAGGATCGGGACTTACGCGGATGAACTCGCAGGGCACAGCTAGCCTAGCTTAGCTAAGGAGTCACAAATAAAATGTAACTAGCTGCGCCCCGCGGTTTCACCCGCGTAAATCCCGATCCCGCGGGAATATCGGGATAAAAAGTAGCCTATGTGTTATTCCAGGCGTCCAGCTACACACCGAGTTTCGTGGTAATCGGTTCAGCGGTTTTTACGTGATTGAGTAATAAACACACACACACTTACATACTCACAAACTTTCAGCTTTATAATATAAGTAGGATATCTTTCCACTTCAGCTCAATATCAGTTGTATTATTATTATTACATAGTTCAACTAGATTAATGTGATAAACCGACCAACTCTCGCAATTCATTAGTAGATATGGAGTACCTATATTCACTGCCAGCCCAACGTGATTGCATGTTTACATCTAAGTACACTAACAGAAAATGAATCCCATACAATTTGGAAAATCTAGGTCACTAAGTAACAATGGTCGATTACTTTTAGTTCAATCAAAATGTAATAGAAGTTTGAACTCTCGCCACGTTTGGTATTAACACCTGTATCTAAATACATAGACTACTAGCTGAGCTCCGCGGTTTCACCCGCGTTTGTCCTGATCCCACGGGAATAACGGGATAAAAAGTAGCCTATGTGTTATTCTGGATGTCCAGCTATCTACATTCCAATCGTCGCAATCGGTTCAGTAGTTTTTGCGCGAAGAAGTAACAAAGTCACATGCATACTTGCAAACTTTCGCGTTTATAATAAGTATTAATAGGAAATTAGGAGGATTATAGACGAATCTAGTGCTTACTTTGGCTAAGCAATGCCCTGTCTCGCTCTTATTCGTGATTTTTAACGTCAACGGTAACAGACACATTACTTATAGACAAGTAATTACTTAGAATTTATTATAAATACGAGTGTAAAACTTGTTAGCCCCGAAACGGAACAACTTGGCTGCAGTTTTGCAACATACGGGTACCCGTAATGAATCTATGCGGTCATAACACCGCTTTGAAAAATGTTAAAGGTTACATTCGACCAAGATAGGTACTACGTGGGTTTCATTTACTTTGATTTGAGCGCGATGATTTTTACAACTATTTTGGTAAGTTATTAAATGTTATTTTATTATATTAAAAATGTTCTTATTTATAGTCATTATGGTTTATTAATGTGCTTACTGCCCACCCTGTAAGCCCGGGTCTAAAATAATATGGCTACGGTCGGTCACCCTGCCCGTCGTAGAAGGCGACCAAAAAGGATTTATTTTGTTATTATTGTCAATCACCCAGCGGCCTAAGCGGGTTCCGATACGTAGAGCGGTGCAACCGGTAGATTAAGGAAGACGGGTCAAATGTTGTTCCACTGCCCTCTCCTTCTAGATGAGCGTGCGACATCTTAGACCACATCATCACTTAACATCGGGTGAGATAGTGATCAAACGCTCATGTATCGTTCATTAAAAAAATGTAATTACTAAGATAAAAGATTTGAAGACGAAGAAGATAGACTTGTGTGTATTTTAACGAACAATCTGTTAAATCAATTGAATTTCAACATTTAACACGCATTTAAAAGTAACCATGAGAAGAGGTAAGTGAAAGACAGCACGTGGTAATTTCTTACAAATTTTTGAGTTATAAAATTAATGCATATTTTAAGGTAAAAACTTGCTCTATTGTCAACTTTAATTCCTTTCTTTTATTGTCTACTATGAAATAAAACGAAATAAGCAAAATATTTAAAACTTAGGAAAAAGTATACACTGGCCTGGCAAGAAGGCCGCGCGAATATAATATTTAACCCCCGAGGGAAAAAGAGGGGTGTAATTATTAGAGGTTCAAGCTTACTCCATGAAGGGCTAATTTTGCAAATCTTTAGATAAAGATATCTATCCAATGAAATACAACACCACCGAATAAAAACATCACACCTTATTTTCAAAAGAAAACAAACTTTAATTTTTTTTTAAACTTGTTTAGTAGTGTTTTTCATTTTTTTCGACAGATATCTCATATCTGCTGACTGCAAAATCAACCCAAAAAAACAACGACACATTCCTAAACTAAAGTAAAAAAAAACCCAGAGCCTCCACCAAGACCAAGCAGATGTTCACACCACAAGCCAGCCAAAATGAGGCAACAACACTTACAAACTCGACAATCTTAAGCACGACCCACTTATCAAACACAGCCATGGTTACACCACTGTTTATCAACACACAGCCCGGAGTGACATCACTACATGCTGGAGACGAGCGCTCGCCACCGCACCACTACTTTGTTTGAGGCAAGCGCCGAGTAAAGCGCGGTGGTGACATTGAAGGATTGTAGGCGCGAGGTGCGAGCGGTTAGCGGGTGTTAGAGATTTGTGACTGCATTCCGTGTTGTGGGAATAAGTTTAGATATTTGGATGTTTGTATTTCAATCACGCAAAAACTTTTGAATCTATTACGATGAAACTTGATGTGCCGATAGCTGGAGATCTCGATTTAGGCTTAGAACCCACTGCGATTAAACGCAAGCGGTTTCCGAATAGCTGAAAACGCAGAACCGCGTATCAACAAGCAAAATCAGTCATTTAAAAAAACGCTAATGCGTGGGCTTGTATAGAAAGCTGTTTTGCATTTTTTGCGGTTTCAGACCTACGGAAAAACGCAGGCGTTGAATAGCAGTGCGTACGCCGCCCGTACACGCTCTAACACATATGCGATTTATCCCGATGGACCCAACTAGTTCAATTGTGGGCACAAGGTAAGAGTGGATAGCGGCTGTTAGAGCGATATGTGGTGCATTCGTGTTATGGGAATATAATATAAATAAACGCGGACTTTACTCGTGGTATGAGAAAACGCCAATGTAGATCCATTGTTATAATAGCCCATAGTCAAATTATAACAACGAATGGATGTTCTTACTTAATTCCGTTTCTACTTCCTTTTCTTAATTTTTTAGGGTAACAACAATATGCCTGTGTTAAAAAGCTTCATAATAAAAAAAATAAACTCATTTTTCTGTTATAATCGCGCGATGTTTATAACTTTTAGCATTGTTTCAATGCTCAACGTTTCGAGACCTTTACAGGTCTCTTTTTCAGGTTTGACAATCCAGGATCCGGGATTCAGTTCAATCCTAACGAAGAGACCTGTAAAGGTCTCAAAACGTAGAGCATTATTGTTTCAATCTCAAAGGTCTCGAAACGTTCAGCATTGAAACAATGCTAAAAGTAATAAACACCACGCGACAAATGCGTTAAATTTCTATTCAACATCTCAAAAACAAAATCTAGCTTCATGTTAATTTTAGACTTACATAATAGAAAAACTTCCCACCTACTTATTACAAAACATTAGAACTTCGCAGTCCTTTATCGCCTTCCTTTCGAGACCTCATAAATCTAACCGTTAACGTCCCGCCTCCTAATCGTTCCTTTTACTTACGCTTAAGTTTAACAAGACACATGTTGCGCAAGCAAAGTGCGTTATGTTGTTAAAATGCAGTAAAAACCCAGCCAATATGGGTGAAAACAGATCGCTGACCTTTCCAATTGAAGACGTTATTCTGTTATTGGTTGGATGGAAGATGTGCATCAAAAACTGCTTAGTAATTATTGGGCTGGAAGATGTTAAACTCTTTTCAAAAACTTGAATCAAAAATGTAAACTTTTAAAGGGCTGTCACTTTGAATAAGTGTATAGGATATTTGTTTACATTTTTGATCAAGTTTCTGAAATAGGTTATAGCTGTGCAGCGCAGGCTACAGACGGTCCAGTATTTTTTGTGTTTATTCATTACACACGAAATACGAATCTTTCCTCTTTATAATGTTAGTGTAGATGAAAACTCAACATAAATAGAAGGAAAGCATTTTACCTGTAGCGTAAAACACCCATTTTACAAGCCTAGATAGAAGCTTAGTTTAAATAATATAGGCAACATCTGTCGATCGTTTAGTCTGCAGTTTGTTTTCACTTTCCACCGATGAGAAGCAACACAAATAAAACATGACTTAAAGTATTATACTTAAATTTATTAATCAAATACTGGCATGCAATATTATTTTCAAAAAACTCATAAAACATCGAGAGATAAATTCATATTGTCTCGTTTTACAAAATGTTAAGATTTTGCTTTTTATTAGTAGATAGAAGATAATTATTAATTTCATAATGCAGTGTTCTATGCTGAGAAAACAGATCGAAATTGATTTAATTACTTATTAACCTGATTTTTTAATAGACTTAAATAAAATAACGTGAAATATTTCGTTGAAAAAATATCAAAAAATATGGATTGCCAGTGTATGTAATCCTATAGCGGCGGGGCTTGCCCGCGCGCTGTTGCCCTTAATTCATAAACATGCTTACATATCGATGACCAATAAAAAATCTTAGAATTTAACATGAATCGAGCCATGCAATTCGATTCTTAATTATTTAAAATACATTTTAAGGTTAAAAAATTAAAATTTACCTCTCATAGGTTTATTTTGAAGTGCAAGAGCGGGTAAAATTCGAGACTTGAGTCAAGAGACTTGACAATTCTAGTCCCCCGTTACCCTAGAGTTAGTTGTTAGTGCAACATAGCATGTTCACAAAACATGAACAAAACAAGGTGTAAGCAAAACAAAACTTGTTATTAATAAGCACACTAATGCATTTTTGAGAAATATTTCAAACCAATTCAAATATGAAGAAGAAATGTTTTATATAATTAGGAATCAAATTAAACGATATTTTAAACGCGTTGTAATCAGCCCGAATATAAATTACGGAATAAGATTAAATAAGCTAAAAAAACAAGGATCGTAGTCCCACTTACATAGTACAGAGAGAGCTTTTAATAAAAAATATGTGAACTACCGTACAATTTTACACTCGCTGCACACACACCTTGTCTTAAAATGTGGGAGTGGTACAGAGAATACTTCGCGCTCTTTCCCACTCATCGTAGTACCGTCTTTTTGTTACTGTAGAGGTCTGGAAAGACCTCGAACCTAGAGTTGATAAAATGAAATTGAACCTCATTTTTCGGTTTATTACCCTAACCTTTACTACCCTAATAAAAGCAACGCAATTAAATCCCGAAAAACGAGATTATTTTAAATCCAACACCATGTTAGTTTATTCTGTGGCATCTATAAGTATGCAAGTGGGACTTACAAGTAGAATTTCTCAAAAATGCATCTCTTGCACTCCGAGTAGTAGACAAACATGCACCCACACAGTGCGCCTTATCTAATTCATGCAATAAATTAATTGAAACAACAGAAATCAAATGAGAAAATAGTGCAGTTGTGCAGTTTGAACTAACAGTAGTATAGTGTTACATACATACAAGTTCATACAACGCGACAAGGGTGCATATGATACAAATGTGTCGTCTAGAATGAAACTCCTCTACATCCACTTTTCAGGAAAAGCGAGGTTTTGATCTCTATGGATTTATTTTTAACTTATATCCAACTCAACAAACTATTTATGTATGAACTGAGTTTTATCTTGAAATATTTGACGCTAAAATCGTGATTTTTATTAATCCTTTACTAATGACTAGGTATCAATCGCCGCCACATCAAAATCGACCAATCAGAAAATCTGATTCTGGATGTAGCGGAGTTTGATCCTAGACGACACATATAGAAACACCTAGAATCAGAAACTAACACTATTTTATTTTATAAATACTTATAAATAAATAATACTAATTATAAATAAATACTTCTCCCCGGCAGGAATCAAACCCGCCACCTGCGTTGCAGCCGGGGATTCGCTGGATGAACTACAGAGGTCGTCAAATTATTAGCATCCTCATCACGATGTTTCTGATATGAATAGCCACGGCCCACGATGATATAACAGACGCGATGTACAAATAAATGTTGCGTTGAGTGGGTAAAATGTAGCAAAAATCATAGCTTTTTAACTATATAATTTTGTCCAATAGACAGTTGATAGCGTCAACATATGAAACAGGGTCCAATTTGTAAGAAAACATGTAAATGTCAAGCCTATTTAAGCCTATTTAAGCTTAGTGAGATATTTCGCCCCTTATCTAACGGGCTTTATTTACAGAAAAACTATCAATTATATTGTAAAGCTATGAAGAATGCAACACTACGAATCGACGCTCTAGCAGAGTTCTGTACCATTTGTACGTAAAAAATGAAACCTAATTAATAAAATATTAAGACAAAAAAACGTATAGAAAATTAAATAAAGCACCCTGGCGTTTTTAGAACAAAACTCATAACTATAGTAGCTGGGTAATCTATAGTATGCTGCTCACATAATTTCACCAGGCATTATTTTTCAATAAATAATTTGATGTTATAATTCATTGAAGTAGTAAAATCTGCCAATATGATGATGATCATGATAAAGGCAGCAGTTAATTTGATTAAATATAATAAAAGAAACTGCAAAACATGCCCAAATGTTATGATAAACATGGCGCCTTAACTTTTCCCTTTTCAAAACAAGACGAAATGGTAAAGTTTTAGAAAACAACAACAGATTTTTCACACACACGGTTCATGTATATCCTGCTAAGATTAAGTATTAGTTCATAGTTGCACAACTGCACGTTACATCTTATTGCGGGTGCAGATGGG
>OY292401.1:2711779-2772427 GCA_958496205.1 Idaea biselata | reverse complement strand
TGTCTCTCTTTTATCTTATACTCTACTATAGCTGCGCAAGTGATGGAGGTATACACCTGGAATGGTGAGCTTGGTAATATGTCTCTCTCTTACCTTATACTCTACTATAGCTGCGCAAGAAGCGATGGAGGTTTACACCTGGAATGGTGAGCTTGGTAATATGTCTCTCTCTTACCTTATACTCTACTATAGCTGCACAAGAAGTGATGGAGCGTCTGATGCGTACTTCCTGCACCTCGTCCGTTAGAGCGTAGAGAAGACGGACGATCTCTGCTGACGGCGTAGTCAGCGGGATTCGAGATATGAATATACGGCAGTTGTTGATCGATGGACATACACCTGGAATGGTGAGCGTGCGTTAGCACTGTAGGTAAGTCATCATTACTAACCATACCAACTGCAAATAGACTTTGAAATATTTGACCTGACACCAACCCTCTTTGGGAGCAAGAAGTTTCGAGTTCCGCCCGCCACAAAAAATTAAATTAATTTAAAATTCATTTATTTCAGGCAAGTATACATACACCCATACATAAATATTAAAATGTCATAAGAAAAAAAAAAAAATAAAAGAAAGTAAATAATAAGTCATTAAAAATCAAATTCAAAAATCACAATGGTCTTTGTCAAATCCCTTAGTCGCCTTTTTCGATACCCACGATAAGATGCCCTATTCTATGCCAGGGGCTATACGGCACCTTCTGAGGTCTTCTCTTTATCGCCCTACTAGCTGCGACCCGCAGTTTCACACGCGCCGCGTAAGTCACGATCCCGCGGGAATATCGGGATGAAAAGTAGCCTATGTGTTATTCCAGGTCTCCAGCTATCTACATACCGAGTTTCATGGCAACCGGTTCAGCGGTTTTTACATGATTGAGTAACCAACACACACACTAATATTAGTAGGATAACTTCTACTGTTCCATGTCCACATAAAAAATTGAAGGCCATTACTCCAATATTTTGTACAATGTCTCTTAATATTTGTTTCTTATTAGAATCTTATGACTACCGCCTACCTGCATAACTTAACTAAAAAGTTTTGCACCTAAATAAAAGTGATTGTAAAACAAAAAAAACTCAATCCTAAAAAAAACGGGGCAAGTGCGACACTCGCGCATAAAGGGTTCCGTACCACTATCACAATTGGATATGGAACCCTAAAATGGTTTACAACAACCAATTTTTAAATTTTATAGGAAAATATGAAATATTTATCTTCGATTCTTACTCCCATCAAACGACCGAATCACTGAAAAAAAAAAAACCTTGGCACAAAGAAAATCTGAAACATAAAATAAACTCTTTGGTAAGTAAGGCAGACTAGTATATTTGACAGATAGGGCAGCCATTTTGAATTCCATGACCAACTCGATTTGTCCTCCTGTCCTTCCTGTCCTGACTCGACTCCTTGTTATTTTTGAAACACGTTTGTTGTATGGGAGCCCCTTTTAAATAATTGTTTTATTTCGTTTTTAGTATTTGTTGTTGTAGCGGCAACCGAAATACATCTTCTGTGAAAATTTCAACCTTCTAGCTATTACGGTTCATGAGATACAGCCTGGTGACAGACGGACAGACGGACAGACGGACAGACGGACGGACGGACAGACAGACAGACAGACAGACAGCGAAGTCTCAGTAATAGGGTCCCGTTTTTACCTTTAGGTACGGAACCCTAAAAAGGGACCTTTAAACTGTAAAGTTACAATGAAACAATGCTAAAAGTAATAAACACCACACGATATAAACCAAAAAATATCTTTTATTTAAAAAAAAAACTCACCAAGCTGCCAAGAAGGCCGGATCATGTAGTTGTTGAACATTCTGATAGCATTAGCAGCCTCCGCATCTGTTGTGTACATTGCAAAAGCATACCTAAAACAAACAATAACAGGGATTTTCAAGTTAATGCTCTTAAATAGTACACTAGGAAGATCTGGTTAAATAGGTGCAAGTGTGACTTGTGCATGAAGGGTTCTATACCATTATCTGAAGGGTGAATCATTTCACCCACATCCTAAAAGCATGATATGTAGTTTATATCCGTTGTCTAGTACCCATAGTACAAGCCTAAGCTTAGTTTGGGGCTAGATTGTGCTGTGTGTAACGTCATACAATATTTGTTTAACTTTAAGTATTAACATGTTACCACAACCCTTACCCTCGATTCCATCCTGAGAAGTTAATCATGAGACGGAACTCAAATAGCTCTCCGGCCTGACGGAACAGCGGCACCAGGGTGTCTTCGAAGCAGTCGTGAGGTATACGTCCAATGAATACCTGAAAATTACACATTTAAGAGAAGAGCGGTGTTGGTCTAGTGGTAGATACCGCGACTTTCATTCCGAAGGTCGTGGGTTTCGAATCCAGGCTGACCGCGCACCAATGTCTTTTTCTTTAAGAAAAATTTAAGTGTGCTATAATCATCGCTCTTACAGTGAAGGAAAACATCGTGAGGAAACCGACATGTCCTAGGATAAACCACGGTCCGAAGGCATGGGATATTCGCCAATGCGGGGTAGGCTCCCGTGGCGTCTTAAGCCCTCTAAGAAATCACGTACAATGGCCCAATTGTGAGGCTAAGTGCGGAAAAGGCTCAGCGAAACTAACTAACTACACATTTAAGAGGCAAATATACCAACACATTCTCTATACATATACTCTATATATAGTCAACTGTTATGTCCCTGGATAACAAGAGCAAATATGTCTCCCATGACCGTGCCTTTCCCCGTCATGGTTTTCCTTTCCCCTTCACTTTTTTTTGACAATTATATGTTAAGTTAGGGGTCAATAATAAGAATTACAATTGTATTTTAATTGTGGCTTTGAAACCACTTTACCACAAAGCTCAGTCAAGCTTTTGTTTTTGTATAAATTGATGGGGGGAAGGGCAGAGCCAATGCCTTATCCCAAATTATTATTTATTATTATTTTTATTATTTATTTATCAATAAATTGTTTGGGGTCAGCATAGTTGAAGTGCTCATTGACCATACCCACAGCTACTACCACTCAAGACTTACTTATCCGACACCTACCTGACACCAACCCTCTTTAACAACAAGTAGTATACATGCATGCCACCACCACCAGAACCCCAGGATTGCTAGTCTCCCCCAGATCCTTTAATCACTAAAAAGCCTCATCCTTTAATCACTAAAAAGACTCATTGGCCTAGCTGACGATCTTGAATGGCCGTGTGCGAAGGTGAGTGTCTGGTGCTGCGTTATGTCACGCAAGGGCTGAGGGGCTGCCCTTCCTGCCGCGCCGGAGCCCACACATATTCACATTATAGCGAAATAATAATCTTTACATTAGGTTTTTTTTATAACGCATCTGCTCAAAGAATGGTGTTAGGGGGGTTGTACAACCTACAACCCCTTCAACCCACCCCTTCCTACCCCCCAAAATCGTGGCGTAAGTGCAACCGGCACGTTACGCAGTTGAGCCTGATTGTTATCTCTGATACCAGTCGTTAGGTCAAGTAAGAGGCCATGGAAATCTTTAACTACTAACAGTAACAAAAAGAAACTCAGATGCCTCTCTGCATCCGCAAGAGACAGTCAGGCGACGCCGGCCGCCTTTCCGTCGCGCGCGGCTGGCAGACTCGGCCGGAATCTACCCAAATCCAATTTTCTTACCTCACAGTTCCTCGAAGGTTCTGGTCCACTCCATGCATGTGGAGCTTTTCTGTAGATTCTTTGACCATTGATTTGAGTCAACGTGTAAGATGTATTATTTTCAGTTAAAGACAATAATCTCGTTGATAATTCATACTGATTCACTTCACTAGAAGAATAATGCTTAACAGGAGGCATTTTGCCAATATTAATTATAACTTACAACAATAATAGGAAAATAATTTACTACAACAATAGAACCGTCCCTTGATTTTCAAAAAAAGAAACGAAAATGAAAAGAAAGTTGAAGGAATGAGTACATTTTTTCAAACAATAAAATGGCGGTTTCAGGCAAAATGGTTGAGCTTCCGGATAAAAAAATGTTCAATAAGCTTTAAATAAATATTTCAAATGAAAATCGAAGCATAAGAAATAAAATAAACTTTTAACACTAATTTTATATTAATTTGCATTATTTTTAATTGTAGTTTTCCTATTTCTATAATATCAACTAAATAAAAAGTAAGGTGAATGATTTTAAAAACGTATGAAACATAAGTTTTACTATTTTAGCAGCTTTTTAATTTTTCTAATCTAAATTTACACATTTACATATGTATCTGCAGTAAAATAAATTTAACTATTTCATTGTTATTTTATTGCTATAAATAAAAGAATACTTGAAACCAAATTAATTAGGATTAATAAAGCAAATTGTGGTAAATCAAAGTTACTGTGACAACGTTTATATACAATAATAGGACAGTAATTAATGACTCCGTTTGTTGCGAAGATTTAGCAATTTGACTCATGTCCAAGCTTGCCTTCAATTGCATTCTTATAATGTATATTCGTCTAGCATTTTTATTCATTCTTAATATCTGTTGTTTGGTAAAATACTCCAACTTCTCTTGAATCATAAGTTTCATTACATTCGGCGAAATCGCTGTAACTGCCTCATAAGGTACTGAACTTATGTCATATTTTGGAATATCTAAAAATCAAACTACACGATGACACTTACACTAACACTTAACATAAAACAGCCCACACCTACAACACACATGGACGAATATCTTTATAATGTTTAAAATACATGAGAGACACTTGCGCTTTCGTAAACAAGTGTCCGCCGTGTATCTATTTTGAGCTTGACCCTGTGGCTACATTATCGGGAAAATGCGAAGTTTGCGTTGTCGCGACATGTGTGGCCAAAGAATTCATTCTATCGTCGCGATGTTTTAGATTCAAGCACTTCGTCGTAGATCGAACAGGAAGTTTATAGCGCGACAACGCAACACGAATTTTCGGTGACTCTATGTAGCATGAGGAATAAGTGTTAAAAATGTAATATTAAATCTAGTTGTCTACCGTCAGAGCTTAGGTACCTACATTATGTACCTACCTATCTATTTGTTATGTTTATTCCTTTCCCAAAAAGTATCTGCATCGATCGCATCAAATAATTTTAGTTTAATTAATTAATTTCTTGCGCCATCTAGCCCCCATTGTAAGCTATATATATGTGTTATAGTAAATAGCCAACGGATATAATCCTACTAAAATTATAAACGCAAAATTTGGCTTGTTTGTTGTTTCACATAAAAACCACAAGACCATAGACCGATTGCCGTTGATTCATGAAATGTAAACAGTGTAGTTCTGGTTTAACACACAGGCAATTTTTGTATTCCGCGGGATAGGGTTTTACGTAGATGAAAACGCACTGATTACATAGTACCATAATTTACACTATGCTAGTATAATTATAATTTTTTCTTTCGGAAATACATGTATATTAAAGATATGTTAACACCTAGACCAGACACAAATAACTCAGCATAAATACTTGTTCGCAGCAGGAATCGAACCCCACAATCTGCTGTCTTGCAGTTGGGTATTCGCCCAACGCCCTACACAGAATTACACATTCTATGTCGATATTTCCAAAGATGACTTACGCAGAATCTGCGTAAGTTAATATGATACGAACCACAGAGTCATCTGATGACTGTATCATATTTATATAAACCATAAAAGAAATTGATGAGGAGATAAACTTACTGGCAAACAAGGATCCCAAACGATTTATTTCATGAGAAGACCATTTGTGGGGTAATCCATATGCTTCCGGATTAGTGGCAATCCTATAAAGTATCTAAAATAAAATAAAAGGCTTTGTCCTGACTGACTGACTGACTAATCAACGCACAGCCTAAACCGCTGGTAGTAGAGAGCTGAAATTTGAAGAGAACACTCTCTTCAAAAACAACACTCACAAACAGAACACTTTTTGTGTGAGGTAGGCATCCGATAAGAAAGGATTTTTGAAAGTTGTTACGGGATACGGACTTATGCGGGTAAAACCGCGGGACACAGCTAGTCTAAAATAAAATTACTTTAGAAACATACTACCTACCCAACTACTTCAACAATCCTTGATACGTTAATGTAGGTGGGTGGGATGCTCTTCTAACCTTATTATGTATTAAACAAACCTGTGTCTGGTCGTAATTGCACATTCTCAGTTTATCAAAAATGTCAACATTAATCCCAATAAATACTTGAGGTGAAATCTTTTCCAGATCGACACAGGTGAATCCGCACAAAAGATATCCCATATCATTGATAAATGTACTTTTTTCATACCAATAATTACTGAAGTATCGTTGATAAGCAGAAGTCAATATGGTGTACTGAAATTATGGACATTATTGTTCAGTCAAGCAAATATAGATAATCTTTGTGTGATACCTAATTCCTAATGTAGATACCTACTCTAATTTATTCTAATACTAGCTGCGCCCTGCGGTTTCACCCGCGTACGTCCCGATCCCGCGGGAATATCGGGATAAAAAGTAGTCTATGTGTTATTTTAGGTCTTCAGCAATGTATATTCCAAGTTTCATCGCAATCGGTTTAGTCGTTTTTGCGTGGAAGAGTAACAAAGTCACAAACATACATATAAATTTTCGCGTTTATAATATTAGTAGGATAAGTAGAAAGTAGGATTTCTTTGGAATAGGGATTTCATGCAGGTGAACTACGGGGCAATACTAATAGATAGATATATGAAGTTCATGAAACCTTTCTCTTATGTAATTTGATATCGAAGTCTGCAAAATATTTTAAAACTGATACGTCTCCAAAATTAATATAATACAATTCTTCTTCCGGTATGAAATTCAATAGAGATCCAAATGATAGAAGCTCGCGCCCTTGTAGAAATGCTGCTGTTTTTCCGTCTGTAATTGAATCAAATTTTCTATGTACCTACCTATCTATATATTCGAGCGTGTTATGGAAGAACATCTTAACCGACAGAATTTCGTAATTTCACTTTTTTATCGAAACGTGTAGCTAAAATTATTTGACACCTATTGCGAAGACCCTTATGTTCGTATTTGAATAAATGACAAAACTATAACGGAAAATATTTTTTATCGTAAACAACAAAAGCAAAAGTTTAGAAATTATGAACTTAAAAATGATCGCAAGCACATTATCGTAAGTGACATTTGTTGCTTACGATAAAATAATAAAAGACTTTTATGCATATATCAGTGTTGCGTTTCGTTTTTGTATTATTGATAAGGCTGCTCGCTCTGTGAGGACGCGCCTAGAGGCGCCTTAGAGCAAAATCAAAAGCCGACACTCGATGGCTCGCGCGCTCGGTCGCTCGCCCGCGGCAGCGCGCGCATCATTCAACGACATTGCGTTTAGTTTTTATAGAAAGACAAAATCATTTTATTATTTTTTTTGTTTATTTCAATAAACAAAAAAATAAATAAAACAACTATTACACAATATGTTCGAATTGAAGAAAATCGGATGAAAGTTAAAATTTTGTCGAATAAATAGTCAATAGGCACGTCCACACTAACCGAGCTGCTTCGCGCGGCAAATGCCTCGCGAGGCTGCTCGCTCTGTCGCTCTTCGACAAAATTTTAAGATCTTTGGGCCCAAGCCAACCTCACCTGCTAGCTTGGTGCACCTGCTGATGAACGGACGAGGCTCTGGCGCAGACTTTCCCTTCGGGGTTGGGAGGTCAGACGGCAGTCGCTCCCGCAAAAGTCAAAATCAGCCAAATCAATATGGAAAGTTGCAAAAGAGTTTATAGCCACAGGGATAGGGCGCCACCGCATAACGGCGCGCAGGAGCTTCGCCTGACTCCTGTGGTAAGTGGACGAGGGCTACCGTGCCACGGGCGGGCACGGCCAAAGACGTTAGCCCCGAAACACCAGGTAAAACTCCGCTTCGCAACGTGGAACATTGGCACGCTAACCGGACGCGCGAGGGAGCTAGCTGACGTACTTTCCAGGCGGATGGTGGCCGTGGCGTTCCTGCAGGAGACTCGAAGGAAAGGCAGCAGATCCCGGCTCATTGGGAATGGCTACAAGCTGATCTACACGGGTGCACCTGGTGGAGAGAACGGGGTGGCTGTGATGCTCGCTGAGGGGTTGCAGGACGATATCTTGGAGGTGAATCGCTTTAGCGACCGACTTATGTGCGTGAAGGTGCTTATTGGGGGGGGGGGGGTTCCTACCCACTTAGTAAGTGCTTACGCGCCACAGGTCGGTTGTAGCGACGCTGATAAGAGGTCATTTTGGGATAAACTCGGCGAGATCCTTGGGGCTATGGCAGTCGGAATGCGGAAGGGGAAGAAATCCTGCGTACGTGTGCCACTGCCGACCTGGCACTCGTGAACACATATTTCAAAAAGAAGCCCGACCACTTGATCACCTACAGGAGCGGGGGGCGCGCTACCCAAATCGATTTTCTAATCACTAGGAGACACCATTTTGGCAACGTAGCCAACTGCAAAGTCATACCCGGTGAGAGTCTCACTGCCCAACACCGTATCCTTGTCATGGATCTCTGTGTAAAGACCAAAGACAAACGACCGGAACCATGTCAGCACCGAATCAGATGGTGGATGCTTGATGAAGTCAAGTCCCAGATGCTCAAAATAATAGCGTAAGTGACAGATTTTGGAAAAACATAAGAAATCACGATCAGAAAATTTATCTTAAATGACAAAAGTACCCTTTATATAAATCTTTTTGTAATTGTGTCAATAATAACATAATATTAACAACATATTCTATAACATATCCAGAATTTGTCTCTTTATGTCTTAGGATGTAAAAGTTATTAAAAAAATTCGTCTCCTGTAAAGTTTTCAAAATGTCGGTTAAGATGTTCTTCCATAACACGCTCGAATATTGTGTGTGTTAAACATAACTTTTAGACCAGGGCCGAAGCCTTTAAAAATCGTAAAAAATGGAACTAAATTATAGTAGAATTAAAATAGATTAGGTAATGATTATTAACTAAATTAATTAAATTATTACTGGAGCTGCGGCGGGTGTCGTCCGCCGCAGCTCCAGTCCCCTCGCGACCAAGACCGTTGTAACATGGTCGAAACGGGAAATACAAAATTATGGATTTTGTTCAAGATTTTACTTTTATTTCTTTTAATACATTACTCGTTTCGAAAAGACTGCTCAGCTGTGATAATTTTTCTTCAAACTTAATTGTATCGCAATTGTCGTAAAATTCTACAAATATGCCAATATGTCACGACAATTTAAAGTTTTAAAAAGCACAATTGTCAAGTTCTCCCCGACAAATTGTCACCTGTCCCTGTCACATATCGTTCAAAAAGTTTTATGAAACAGAAATATAATAATAATTCCCAAAACACATCACCCATCCCCTTCCTTATGTCTTGTCTACTCATTGGTTGCCTGGAAGAGATCGCCCATAGGTGATAAGGCCGCCCACTGTACCACTATAGTTTTAAGTTTTATTGTTTTCAATTTAAACCGATTTTAAAATATATTGGTTATTTATTAGTATTAAATTAGGAATTAATATAATTAATAATAATAAACATCATTACATTAGTCTTTCCGTACCTACCAGTTATAATATCCCAAGCTAACAAAACTTTTGATATTGGAATCAGATATTTTTTCGTGTGTGCTAATATGTGCAAGACTGATTCCGCGTCAAGTCTCAGAAACGCACTGGGTGGACCAAAGAAAAGAATATTCATCGATAGTTCAGTTGCTATTCGATTGTCGAATTCATCATAAAAATCTCTGTACATATCATAATCCTCTGAAAATAAATAAGAATTAGGTATTAATAAGTTGCTCTCTATTTTACTGCTATAACACTATATATCATATTATCTAGCCTTACTTAGCTTCTTATAAAACTAACCTTCGTTAGTACTAGCAATCATCGAATTTTTCTCATTTTCATAGTCAAGAACAAAGTCTTCAATGGTCTTCGTGTGCTTTATTACGGGTTCAAATCCATTTGCGGTACAGCTTGAAGGTAAAGTTTATCAATAAACTTCATACCTACACTACCTACTATTCTATATCAACCATACATCATACATCTATACCTACTCATACATCTGTACTGTACCTACTCATACATCATACATCTATACCTACTCATACATCATACATCTATACTCTATTTCAGAAACTAAGATCAGAAATATAAACAAAGAACTGACAATTTTTAAGGAAAAGGTTCACTTTCAAATAAATGCATGGGATTTTTTTCTTTACATTTTGATCTATGTTTCTGAAATAGGGTGGGTATATAGCAACAACTCTAACCACAAAAAGTTGTGCCATCTAGGCATATATGCAAAAAGCCATATAAGTACTTAGTACTTATTTATATATTAATAACTTTTTTTTTAAATTAGTGTACAACATACAGCGCAATCTAGCTCCATAAAACAAAATATTTGAGGAAATAAAACAAAACTTATTGTCGCCCTACATGGCTGAGAAAGAATACCATATTTTCTAACTTTTATTTTTCAAACACCTATTATACCTATAGACTTACTAAATATTTTCCACAACAATAATAACCGTTATTACTTGCAGCAATAATAATAAAGATAACATTTTTTTGGGGTAATTTCTAGCAAAGTCATATATCAAGTTGGCTTTGACTATTACTATTACTCGTTTATATCCGCTTCCGTTTTGGTTTGAATTTTTTTTCTTCTATTTTGGCCTGGAGATGTTTTCTTGAAACCTACACTACGATACTACGATGCACAGTTTAACTATAAACCAGCCTACAGTATTAATACGGAAAAACTACTAATATACTGCTGCTATTATTATATATGGGCATTTTCACTTTTGGGTGCCACCCCCACTTTTACGCTGTCCCACGTCTTTAAAAATTTATTGCATATTAATAATAATGAGTGTTATTATAATAAGTATATCAATCGATGCAGAGTAAATTAAACTATGTGTCTGAGCATCAATTTTTATGTAATTAAGATTAATTAATTCAATTATGGTTAATTCAAATACTCAGGGGAGCCGTTTCTGACTTGTCCCAGTCCTTGTCAGCTTCAAAGTATTGAACTTACTGGTAAAATTTCCTACAAAAACATAATCAAGTTTTGGTTACCATGATAGTGGATCTATTCTTCCGTCACATTTATCTAAAACTGTAAATGCAATTGTAATATTACAGTGGAAAAATACATTTATGTAAAGTCCTCAAAACTCGGTGTCATCTGACATGTCAGCAAAGTGACGGGTCTAAAGGGATATTCCGTTTTATTTAAAGCCGTTTTATTTTAAAAAAATAGTGACACTAACCACAAGGGATCATTTTAGCTTAGCGAAATCAGTCAGTCTGTTCAATCCGCGGAAAAAATAGGGTGTCTTGCTGGTGTTGGCGGTTGGTCACGATTTGGTAGGTCAGATTTGAAGCCTTTTTCTTAATTATTATATTTGTCTCACACTATCCAACTATTTACTATCTGTTTTTGGTGTTATTTAGCAAGTGTTTTTAGGAGTTCATTTAAAAAAATGTCATTCAATTAGGCTAGAATGCATTTTTCTCATTAGCTACGTGTATAATGTGACGGTCAGTTCAGTGACGTTTTATGCCGTCACATATAGGGCGGACCACCAAAGTCACCAAACTGACTCATAAGGCTAGGTGTACATACATGTACTCAATTAAATGAAATTTAAGAAATACTTCTTAAATTTCATTTAAATCATAATTTATTTAATTAGCCTTACATTTTTGTTTTTTTTTGCCAATTATTGTGCCATTATAGTTAAGCTATAAGTTAGTTTAAGTAAAAATAATAGATAACTTTATATTACCTATTCGCATGTTTGACATGTTTGCTTTAATTAATAAAATTAATATTATTAATACCATACTTCAAATTATGTGATTAAATGTTACTATGAAAAAACATCGACTTTTAGTTCTAATTTAGTATTGTACATCATGTAGCCTCACCCTAAGGATTTTAGGTGTGTCAGTTTGGTGACTGTCCCAATTTTTATGTGGTTTATTTTACTTTTATCAGTTTTGTTTTGAAGTTTGCATAATATATATTTTTCTTTTATTGTTTCAAATAATTTATTTTACCTATGCAACTTATAAATTAAGAAATAGGTCACTAAACTTATAAATTAAAAAGAAAATTATGATTGCAATGGAGTCACTCGTCACCAAACCGAATTTAAATCTTAATTTTAAGAAATTTAAAATAAGTAACTCATTAGTGTGTATTGTTTTTTGATAAATTTAATTAATCTGCATTAATTAAAGGTAACAATTACGTTTAAAACCCTTTGTTTTAAATGTTACAGTCGTTTTTCAATGTCACCAAACTGACCGTTATTTTTCTATAGTGTCCACTTAAAAATTGATTTTTACATAGAAAATAAGGTATTTGTAGGAAACAAAATATAATTTTTAGTTCAAAAAACATACGAAAATATTATGAAAGACTTTAATAAACTCAAAACTCATGTCTATAAAAACTCCATAATTTACGTATGGTGGCACTCAAAAATAAATATGCCCATATACCTACTAATTTTTAACATTTGAAACTCGTTTGGTATTACAAAAAAAACACAGCTCAGCTCAGCCGCTCAGGCACACACTGCCACACACACAGTAATATTTCATGCCACAAATCTTAACTTTTTGCCACAAAAACTTTGAATCGTAACCTAACCTAGCTTTTTGATTTCAGCTGTGATTTCAATCAGATTCTTTCTATAGTTCAAGATTTTAAATTAGATTCTTTGAAAGTGGATGTTACCGATAACTGTTGTTGGTGAAATCAGTCCAAATAAAACTGTCTTCTAGAAGTTGTGCAGTATGAAAGCTATTTTAAAATAAAAAGAGTCGTTGCGCTGGCAGTCGTAGTTTTGTAACGTCTTGTTGTTATCGTACGTGGAATTTTAATCTTGTAGCAAAATGGGTATTCTTGAGAAAATATCGGAAATAGAGAAGGAAATCGCAAGAACTCAAAAGAACAAAGGTAAATAGAAACTGGATTACCATTTTAAGTTGTACACCATCCGTAATTACAACCTATTTCGTCTTTCAACCAAGAAAAAAAATGTTTTGGTCATAGAAGCACCTAAACATTATCAAAAATATATAGAAACAGGCTAAACTTTTCATTAAAAAAACCATACCTACAATGTTTTGTAAATTGTTTTAGCTACTGAGTACCACTTGGGCCTGCTAAAGGCAAAATTAGCGAAGTACCGGACTCAGTTGATGGAACCTTCCAAAAAGGGAGGAGATAAAGGTGAAGGTTTTGATGTTTTGAAGTCTGGAGACGCAAGAGTAGCTCTTATTGGGTTTCCTTCTGTTGGTAAGGTGAGAAGATAATAAAATATAAACTTTTTAAGTCTTAATCATGTATAATTGATGTTTCGACTATGGTACAATAGTCTTGATACAAGGAGACTGATGCTTGCATACATGTAAATGTCTCCTCTCAACCAACACTATGTAACATAGGTAGTTGACACCTCAAGGTACTTAAATCTATACTAATCATTATAAAGAGGAAAGATTTGTTTGTTTGTAACAATTAGGCTCCGAAACTACTAGACCAATTTCAAAAATTCCTCAATCCGTTTATGGACAGACAGATTTTGTTCTATACTATGTAGTGATAGTGAAGTAATTAGTATTTTTCTGACATGTGTTATACCCAGATAGAGTGTATGCACTGCGATTAAACACCTGCTTTTTTCCGTAGGTCTGAAACTGCAAAAAATGCAACACATAGCTTTTTGCTTGATTTTGCTTGTTGATAAGCTGTTCTGTGTTTTCAGCTATTTGGAAACCGCTTGTGTTTAATCACAGCATGTTCTAAGCCAGCTACTGACCTTTATTACGTCGCCAATGTTCCCACTGTACCTGAAAAATCCAAGTACAGTGGCCAGAGGTTGAAATCCATTCTCAGTTCTTTAAGTAGTTCTTCTAAAAATTTATGAACAAAGATAAATGATGGGATAGTAAATTGGAGAAACTATGACCATAGTAGAAAAAGTGCTAACAAACTTGCCTGTTTTCTGAAAAGGAAGTTTGACAAGTCATGTGTCAAATTTCCTACGATGGAATGTGTTCAGTCGGAATGAAGATTTATTTACAATGTTACGGAAATTTAATTCAAACACCGATTTCTAGTCAACGCTCCTTTCTACGCTGACGCACACGCACTCTGAAGCTGCGAACTATGAGTTCACAACGCTCACCTGTATCCCCGGCGTCATCGAGTACAAGGGTGCAAACATACAGCTGCTCGACTTGCCCGGTATCATTGAAGGAGCAGCCCAGGGCAAGGGTAGAGGACGACAGGTAATATTTTAGACATATTCACGGCCTCTATGGCGTGTCGGGCAAAGGACCGACTGCAATGCAGAAGGTTGCGGGTGGGTCCACAAATTATTTATTGGTTTGTTGCCAATAAATAATTTGTGGACTATGTCTACGACAGGACTTGAACCTGCAACCTATTATATTCAGTGTACTGCACTAGCCAATTGGGCCACAGGTGCCAGGTGCCATTTGGTTAGGGCAGTCATCCAAATGTAGGAAAGACTTTTAAAATAAATTAAAGTTATTTATTTATTGTAAAGAAAAAAATGTACAAGTTATCTAGATAATTTTTTTAAGGAAAAACGCATTCCAAAATTTTCACTTGCGGCGAGGCTTGAACTCGCGTCGTTGGGTCTGTACCCCAACGTCTATTCCAAATAAACCACGCAAGTCCCTCAAGTTTGAAAAAATTCTAGATAAAACTACCTTGAGCAATAAAAACAAATTAAGAAAAATGTAATGTGCATGTTTTTAAACATTTGTGCAGGTGATAGCAGTAGCTAGAACAGCGGACCTGGTGCTGATGATGCTGGACGCCACCAAGCCGTACGTGCACCGACAGCTGCTGGAGAAGGAGCTGGAGAGTGTCGGCATCAGGCTCAACAAACAGAAACCTAACATTTATTTCAAGGTAATTGTTATTGTATACGAGCTCGTTTTCTGCAAATAGGTCTCTTTTCTTGGGTCCCTTATTCGTGGTGGTTCCTTTTAAACTTTTTAAATTCACAGTTGCATTTTCCCAGGTCCTTATCGTGTTTATTTTCCTACCTCGACGTTTTAACCATGTTACAATGGTCTTGGTCGCGAGGGTACTGATACCCCAACCCACTAAACCTTTGGGGATCGCGATTAAGACCCGGGAAAATGTAACTATGTGGTTCCTAGTTACATTTTCCTGGTTCCGATTCCAATCTGGAATAGTCTTGCGGGTTAAGCAAAGCTTGGCGCGGTCTTTACTTGGTTGGGTATCGATAATATGTGTGGAAATAAATCACTTTCTTAAGCTGACTGTGCTTCGGAAGACACGTTAACCAATTGGTCCTGGTTTTTATCTCTGATAACAGTTGCTATGGTGTGTCCAATATAGCTTGATTCCTGTGACACATTATCCTCATGAAGTATTGTTTTTATTTTTGGTTAACTGTACCAAGCGTATTGTCATATTTCATCGGCGGGACCCGCCCACTCGAGGGAAGAGAAAAACCACAGACTATAGAAAATCGGTATGAATATGAAAAATATCGGTATTCCAAAGTTCTTAATCTATTAATATTAATTATTTTATCAATTTATTACATTGATACGTATCTTAAATAATATAATATTACACCGCTTTTCTATGTGAATTTTAGTTTACGAGATTAAAATGAGCTCGTAATTTGAAAAAAAAATTATCATTATGAGATTATCTCCCTTGTTTTGTCATTTGCGAAATTATTCGCGCAATTATAGTGGTGCTATTAAGGGATCTAGGGGAGACGAGCTAACCTCGAGTTTTCCCCCGCGGTGGCGGATGATCTTTTTGATCCCTAGGATGGTTGCCGGTTGGAGTCAAGCTGTAAAAATATTGCCAAATCAATTTGCAATAGGTATGGTCAATAATAACTTACCTACAGGGCCGACCCCAAATAATTTAGGGTTCTCGGGGGTTGCTAAAACCCCGCTAAAACGAAGAGGTATGCTACCGGGAACATCGCTTAAATGAGAAGATTAACTACACATATAAAAATCTTGCACTAAAATCCTTTTTTGTATTAAAATAAAAAAAAATGTATTTTACTTGAGGTGATTTTGCCAATCGAAAATATGATCAGTGATCTGGAGCCGTATTTTTTAACCACTTAAATTAAATTTGTATGCGAGAGTTCGAATTTCGCAAGCTTGCTCTTGCTCGTTGTGCATGTGTGTGAACGAGACCGCGCGGCCTTTCGCATACGAAAGAGTTTTCTAACGGTTCAAAAATACCACTCCTGATCTGACCACTGACAATTACCCACTACTTTGGTAAACTAAAATAATACTAAACAAGTTTGCTACTTTGTAGACTAAAGTAAAGTAGTAATGGTAAACTTTACTACTACGTGCCTAAGCAAAACACAACATGGCCGAAGCCTTGTTATGGTTTGGATCCTTTTTATGATGTAACAATAATACAAATATAAATCAATTCCTTTATAAAAAATATTTATTATGTGGTTTATTTCAATTTCAACCCAACGCCGATTTCAATTCGCACGTATTCTACACTGTCTGGTTGACTGAACATAAATACATAGATACTAGTCGAAATCGCCGCCGTGGTAAAGCATATTAAAGTAAAGTAAAGCTATTACAAAATTCCGGAATAAACATGTAACTATCGATTCAAAATCTAAGAGAATAATAATCGATAATCGAATAGATCCAATAACGATTAAACACTACCCCACCCCTATGTAGACCTGTCACAGGAATCAAGCTATATTGGACTCTCAGACCATAGGTCAAGTTAGAATCCGTAGGACCTCCTGCAAACTCTAATAGATGAGCTACACCACTACACGAAAAGAAGAAGATATTTTGGATAATTTTATTACGAGAATAAGGCATCTGATTGAGGCATGGTGACTGAACATTAAATATTCTAAATTTATATTCCAGGTAAAGAAAGGTGGCGGACTCTCTTTCAACTCGACGTGTCAACTTACTAAAGTAGATGAGAAAATGGTGCAAATGATACTCCATGAATATAAAATATTTAATGCTGAGGTAAGGTTATTTATTATTAAAAATGGCACATCATACAAAATTATAATTATCGTTGCTGTTAAACTTCAAATACAAGACTACACCTTACACCCTATTTCAGAAAAGTAGATCGAAATGTAAACAAAAATCCCATAGTGACAGCTCTTTATTTACTTTTTTCCTTTAAAATTGTCAGTTCTTTGTTGATAGATGGACGATAGAGTGGATGCATGCGTGACGCGCAAGTACGCGAAAATGAGCGCGCATACTGAATGTGTTACCCACACTTCAGGGATTTTTTTGTGTTTAGACAAATGCTATTCATCCCAAAATTCAATGCTCCCTGCTTGCTGCTTGCTTGCTTGATCTTTTCTAATGGGGTGCGATAACCACCTGCACCAAATAAGCTAGAGCGACAGGGTCGAACGGTTTATTTTTAGAGTTGGGACCGTGGTTTGTTGACTAGAGATATTAAGGCCATCATTATAATATTGTAGGTATTGTTCCGAGAAGACTGCACTGCAGACGAGCTGATCGATGTGATCCTCGGTAACCGGGTGTACCTGCCCTGCATCTATGTGTACAACAAGATAGACCAGATCTCCATACAGGAGGTGGACAGGATAGCGAGGCAGGCCAACTCTGTTGTAGTCAGGTATGTACTATACATTATGTTGTTCCGACACTGCAGACGAGCTGATCGATGTGATCCTCGGTAACCGGGTGTACCTGCCCTGCATCTATGTGTACAACAAGATAGACCAGATCTCCATACAGGAGGTGGACAGGATAGCGAGGCAGGCCAACTCTGTTGTAGTCAGGTATGTACTATACATTATGTTGTTCCGACACTGCAGACGAGCTGATCGATGTGATCCTCGGTAACCGGGTGTACCTGCCCTGCATCTATGTGTACAACAAGATAGACCAGATCTCCATACAGGAGGTGGACAGGATAGCGAGGCAGGCCAACTCTGTTGTAGTCAGGTATGTACTATACATTATGTTGTTCCGACACTGCAGACGAGCTGATCGATGTGATCCTCGGTAACCGGGTGTACCTGCCCTGCATCTATGTGTACAACAAGATAGACCAGATCTCCATACAGGAGGTGGACAGGATAGCGAGGCAGGCCAACTCTGTTGTAGTCAGGTATGTACTATACATTATGTTGTTCCGACACTGCAGACGAGCTGATCGATGTGATCCTCGGTAACCGGGTGTACCTGCCCTGCATCTATGTGTACAACAAGATAGACCAGATCTCCATACAGGAGGTGGACAGGATAGCGAGGCAGGCCAACTCTGTTGTAGTCAGGTATGTACTATACATTATGTTGTTCCGACACTGCAGACGAGCTGATCGATGTGATCCTCGGTAACCGGGTGTACCTGCCCTGCATCTATGTGTACAACAAGATAGACCAGATCTCCATACAGGAGGTGGACAGGATAGCGAGGCAGGCCAACTCTGTTGTAGTCAGGTATGTACTATACATTATGTTGTTCAACTTTTAAAACTAACACGATTGGAACTCATAATTTTGTACTTCCTGGGTCATTATGTTGTTGTTCTGTACTCAAAAGCTAAATAGGACCCTATTACTAAGACTCAGCTGTCTTTCTATCTGTCTGTCAACAGGCTGTATCTAATGAACTGTGATAACTAAACAGTTGAAATTTTGCTATAGCAAGCATGCTGTACACGGAACACCTTTATAGTATCTTTCGTCGACTTCATCGCTGCCTGTAGTCTTCCATAATGTGGCTGTGTTAATATTCCAGTTGCAACATGAAACTTAACCTGGATTACCTGTTGGAGACTTTGTGGGAGTATCTCTCTCTGATCCGAGTCTACACCAAGAAGCCGGGACAACCTCCGGACTTTGATGATGGACTTATTCTGCGGAAGGTATGTTATATGATTTTATTTTTGTCTCAATATACGCATGCTACTGATTGTAGCGTTAGAATTATGTTTTGATCATCAGTTGCGGATTCACCCGCGTAATATCGGGATCCTATGTGTTTTTCATTTCCAGCTATCTGCATACCAAGTTTTGTGAAGGAGTAACAAACACTATATCCACCGAGTATTAATTCTACAGAGAAACAGCTTCATACGCGCTCGCGGCGTAGGTACTTCACTACATGCGCAACTATGTGTGCGTGACCTCTCTCACCGACAGTGTGCCTTCGGGCGGCCTCGGCAAACCCGAGCGGAAAGCAGTGAGAAGTCACGCACACATAGCTGCGTATGTAGAGAAGTACCTACCGCCGCGGGCCTCAGTCCTAAACCGAACCGGGTTATACCCGAAGCATCTGGAAATCTATGAGGGAGGCTTATGTCCAGCAGGGGACTTCTTACAGCTGAAATGATGAGCTCAGTCGTATAACTCCCCCTCCCCCCTGCCCGCAGGGTGTGTCGATCGAGCACGTGTGCCACTCCATCCACCGCTCGCTGGCGGCGGCGCTGAAGTACGCGCTGGTGTGGGGCACCAGCACCAAGTACAGTCCGCAGCGGGTGGGCGTCTCGCATGTCGTGCAGGATGAGGACGTGGTGCAGCTCATCAAGAAGTGAGCTGCCACAAGTGCTACTGTGTGGGGCACCACCACATTACTGTGTGGGGCACCACGACACTAACACGTGCTACTGTGTGGGGCACCACCATCGAGTACAGTCCGAAGCGAGTGGGGGCGTGTGGGGCACCACCAAGTGCCTAGTGCTCTATTTCAGAAACTTAAATAAAAAATGTAAACAAAGATCTAGAAAAAAAAATTAAGGAACAATACGCATACATAAGTTTTTACTTGCGGCGAGGCTTGAACTCGTGTCTTTGGGTCTGTACTCGTTGGGGTACAGACCCAAAGACGCGAGTTCAAGTGCGTGAGTCTAGTTGGAATAGACGTTGGTCCATTCCAACTAGACCACGCCAGTCCCCTGCCCCGAGCGGTGAAAATTATGAAGCGTATCCATATCCTTGGTTTGTTTACGATTAAGGCTCGTTTTTAACGCCATCTATCTAACGCTACAGGAAACCACTTTCGAGTGGTTCTAAAAGAACTGTAAATTTTAAAGGAAAAATCAAATAAAGAGCTGTCACTTTTAAAATAAATGTATGGAATTTTTGTTTACATTTTTGATCTAAGTTTCTGAAATAGGGTATACTCTCCAGTCTTAGTTGTAGCGTCATTTTGTTTATTGCTTTTTGCTGATATTTTTAAGTTGTTACTAGGTACAGTTGTTTTATTTCAGACTCATGATTCTGCGAGCAATTCTGCTTTTCGACACAGCAAAAAATGTGCACCTGGCCCTCAGGGCTCTGACATAACCTTCTTTGTCTCAGAATCTTAGATTAAAAATGTAAACATAGAAGAAGTAAATAAAGAGCTGTCGCTTTCTAATATATGTTGACGCCGCCGATGTAAAGCATCAGGTTAACTCGCTGTCACAGTCAACCTAGCGAAGCGTCATCGTCGATGGTTGTTGGGGGCTGCCATCTTGTCATCTTGGACTGATGGAGGCGGAGTCCGTGCACCACGCACTTGACGAATCGCTTTGTATTTCCGCCATCACGTCTTTCCTAACATAATTGAGTTGATTCCTACTTAGTAATATTATAAATTAAGCGATCAGATAGCTATTTTGTGAATATAGACACCCATTGTTAATAAACTACGTTGATTGTGAACGGAAACCATTATTTTATATCCCGCGCCCATCTACTTAGTTAGTTCCACCTACTTAGTTCTACAGTACGAGTTTTTTTGTTTACATTTTTTATTTAAAATTCTGAGACAGAAAATTGATAGATTCGAATGCCCCCGTTGCGCGCACGCAACTATCTTCTTCGTCTTACCGTGTCAGCGTTCAGCCATTATATTTTATCAGCCCAAAACTGTGCTACAGCGATGGCAGCGACATGTAACTATGACAGGTGCACAAATATTGTGAAAGTGTCAAAAAAGCAGAATTGCTTGCAAAGAAGACCGTTCAAAATGGACCAGCTTTGTTCCACAGATATCATATTCGACACTTCAAACAATTTGTTGTAACAAATTGTTTCAATCGCAAGTTATGAAATATGGATTATTCGATTGATTACGTAAACTTAGAGCCATGGTGTTAGTATTTTCGTCCTATTCTTACTAGGTTAAAAGATATTGGGTGTTAAAGTTTCACATTTTTGGGAGTTTCACACAAAACACCACCAGATGTCGTTACTTGTCTCGAATGTCCATAAATCTGAATTTGTAAAACCATTAAATGACTACAGAATTCCACGTATCGGTCCAGAATTTATAAAGAAAAGAATTATTTTTAATTAATAAGATTTATTGACTGGAAGATGACTTGATTAACTACCATATTGGTATACCAATTCAGATTTATGGATATTCAAGACAAATAACGACATCTAGTGGTGTTTTGTGTGAAACTCCCAAATGTGAAACTTTAACACCCAATATCTTTTAACTTAATAAGAATAGGACGAAAATATTAACACCATGGCTTTAGCTCGCATAGATCAATTGAATAATCCATGTCTCGTAATTTGCGATGGCACATAAAATAAAATTAAGGTACCTCTAACCCCCAGGTAAAATCCCTAAGGAAAAACGCCGATCTTCTTTCGTGTACTACCTTGGGGTACAAAGTACTAATGCGCAATGGGGTACCAACTACCTTGGGGAACTAAGTACCTTAGGGTACTCAGTGACAATGGGGTACAAAGTACCTTGGGGAACTAAGTGCCTTAGGGTACTCAGTAGCAATGGGGTACTGACTACCTTGGGGAACTACGTACCTTAGGGTACTCAGTGACAATGGGGTACAAAGTACCTTGGGGAACTAAGTGCCTTAGGGTACTCAGTAGCAATGGGGTACTGACTACCTTGGGGAACTAAGTACCAATGGGGTTCTAAGTACTTAGGGCCTGGCACACTGGTCAGTTATCGTGCCACCAATGTGAAATCAAATAACTACAATTACTAAACCTTTCTTTTTACTTGCCAGTAGCAGTATTTTTTGAGATTTTTGAAAATAAATAACTACGTCTGGACTCAAACCTACGACTTTAAAGGACAAGTGTATATCGTTAAATACTGCTATAGCCAAGTTTTAGTTAAACTTCCATTTTATCCAGTTTTTTATCATTTTATGTGAATGAAGCAATAAGTTGTTATATGTTAAAAATAAATAATTATCTAATATTGTATATACTCAATAATACTTTTGCATTAAATAAATATTTTTTTCAAAAGGACTTTTACTAGTATTTTAATTTAGCAATATCATTCCTAGATTACAGAACTTGAGGCCTAAACACAAAAACTATGTGACTGGGTTTATATAAAATTAAAAATCGCAGGACGTTGCACACAATGTCATTTAGCATCAAGCTAAGCAACTAGACTTGTACTATGGGTACTAAGACAATGGATATACTACTTATAAAAACACTACATATGATACGTATAGACTAGAGATGGGCCGACTATGATTTTTGTAGTAGCAGACTAGTCGGCAATGCAAATCGTTAAAATTCGGCGTTATTCGGGTCATAAGGTCGTGGCTCCTTTTTCCGTAATCGGGTAAAAACTGTGCGTTATTACTTATTATTATCAATAATATCGCTCTTAGGTACGGTGAAGGAAAACATCGCTACGATACCCAGGTCTTGCAGTCGGGTAAAAAGGTTCACAACTTCTAACCTACTTCCAAAAAGGAGGAGGTTATTTAGAACTTTAGGAAGGAAAAAACAAAATGATACCGTCCATAACAATAATTTAATTAAAACATATGTTAAATTACGCTATACTTAAAAACAGAAATTCCACTAGTTATCCTGTACAATGCTAGATATAAGTTCAGTATCAACGGAGGCGAGGGCCCACTTGTGTTCTGTAATCTCCAGCGCTTCCCACTCTGCCTTGAAGGCGGCCTTCGGGTCCGGTGGCATGGCCATAGCGGCTCCCGACATTTGTTCTTGCATTATCTTTGACTGGTCCGCAGCTGGGGGGAAATAAATTCGGTGAACAACACATAGCGCCATCTAGCCCCATGGTAAGCTACTTGTGTTACGGTGACTAGACAACGGGTATAATACATAAATTTATTTTTCTTTTGTAAATACATACATATTATAGATAGAGATACACCCAGACCAGATACAAATATTTATTTTTAAGCATAAATACGTGCACCCAGCGGGAATCGAACCCGCAACCTACTGCATTGCAATCGGGGCTACGGACGACGCGTCACAGAGGTCGTCAAAGTTAGTAGGTTGCAGTTCCATTCGCGCCGTGAAACATATACTTGTATGATAAGCAGATATAGGTTCAATTTCTGTAGTTTTTCGAGCTTCGTTTTTAAAAAAGCATTGCAAGGTATTTAACTAGGGAATGGGATTATAAATGTTGCAGAGTGAGTGAGAATCAATAATGACAATTGATTTGTCTATTCCACGTAAGAAGTTATCCATTACCAAACCAAGGTAGAAATAGTTTCAAAGGAAATATACATCTTCAAAAATCAAATCAAATAACTCGAGGTAGGAACTCGTGTGGTCTAGTTCGTTAAGTCATTGGGGTACTGATCCAAAGATGTGAGTTCAAACCTCGCCACGAGTGAATTTTTTAAAGATGTATTTTTACTTTGAAAATATTTCTAGTAGATATGCCTCGCTAGAGCAATAAAATCAAATTACGAAATACTCAAGGTACTCCTTAAAAGATTTTCCTATACCTACTCTATTTTCAGAAACTTAGATAAAAAATTTATACAAAGAAATTTCAATTTTAAAGAAAAATAAAGAGCTGTGACTTTCAAATAAATGTATGGGATTTCTGTTTACATTTTTGATCTAAGTTTCTGAAATAGGGTAGGTATAGATAGGGACATTATCATTGTGCAACTTTATTTTTGGGTTTGAATATAAATAAATAAATTCTGTGAACAACACATAGCGCCATCTAGCCCCGTGGTAAGCGGCTAAGCTTGTGTTACGGTGACTAGACAACGGATATAATACTTATATTTATTTTTCTTTTGTAAATACATACATATTATACATACAGGGACACCCAGACCAGACACAAATATTTATTTTTTAATATGATGTAACAATGATTTAGTAGCGAGATGCCTACTATCGGCCTTGGTTGACACTTCAGAACGACTACTTCAGAAAACCTTCAAACACGTAGTCGCACTATGCCTACTTTTTCGTGGTTGTTATGGCAAATATAAATGTTAGTTACCATTGTTCTCCCCCAAGACGAGCGCGTAGATGGTCCTGAGGCCGAACACGTTGAGGAAGTACCAGGAGGCGGACGACACCCACGAGGCGTCGAGGTAGGCCAGCTCCACGCCGCGCTGCAGCATCGGCTTGAAGCGCAGCGTCAGCGGGAACGGGACCTTGGCTGGAGGATTACATTCAGATACTAGTACTGGAGCATATAGAGGTGATGTCTTACATGTTGAAATTAAATAAATAAATTCAATCAACAACACACAGCGTCATCTAGCCCCGTGGTAAGCGACTAAGCTTGTGTTACGGCGACTAGATAACGGATATAATACATATATTTATTTTTCTTTTGTAAATATAATTAGGACTAATTATTCGGTTTTGTTTTTCGTTTTTCGGTCAGCATTGTCTTAGTGTTAAAAATAATCCTGAAGAATCCTGAAGCCCTGTAAAGGTCTCGAAACGTTAAGCATTGAAACAATGCTAAAGTTAATGAACACCACGCGATTATAACCAAAAAATTAGTTAAATTTCAATCCAACATTGAGTTCGAATCCCACCGTGTACATAGTTGTGAAAGCATATTTTCTCAAAAACAAGTTAGTTTTCGTAGTCAAGTCGAAAAGTAGCAATCTATTAAGTTAAAGAGAATAATAATGCAATACTGTAAATGAGTATCGAAAACATACTTGTTAGAAAACCACTGAACATCCAATTGATCCATCCTCCGATGACAATCATGGGCAGTACATTGGTAATGTTGCCTTTTAACATGTCTGTCATCATGCCAGGGTCCGTCATGGGGTTCTGAAATTAAGTATTTTTGTATTACCAAGACCGTTGTAACATGGTCGAAACGTCGAGGTAAGAAAATTAAAAAGTTAAAAATCACACGATTATGACCTGGTAAATATATAATTATAAGTATTTTTGTATGTAAAGGATGTAAATATTTTAAAGGAAAAATAACTTTCAGTATTTTCACTATCTTTTATAGTTTAGGATTTTCCCCCAAAGGGAGGTTTAAATGGTTCACCCTGTATAGTTTTGTATATGTGTTTGTGTAACACTTACCTGTGAAGCAGCAGCTCTTTTTTGAACCTTGAAGTATCCCGTCTCCTCGTTATTGAACCAGTGACGGCGCATCGCGAACGACTGCCGAGGCAGGTACTTGCCGTTCTCACGCAGCATTCTAGCTCTTATCATTACTTGACTGAAATGTAAAAGCAAAACAGTTTTAAATATATTTTCACTGCAAATATAATTAGAGTATTTACCATTTTCAAATTTGTCAGGAAAACAAGCAGTTTCTGGCGAAACATTAAGCTCTGTAAAAAAACTAATAAACATGGTAAATACTGGGTAAATAGCCTATAATTCATTTATTTCTAATATTTTTAGATACTTTGTATGCATCTTATATTCCACTAGCTGCACTCTGCGATTTCACCCGCTTTTAAAACTCGATACTGTGGGAATATCGGAATCAAAAATAGCCCTATGTCCATACCCAAAGTTCTATTTATCTCTATTACCAATAATCATCAAAATCAATTCAGCAGTTAAGATGTGACAAGAGACAGACAAAAAAGAGGTACTTTCGCATTTATGATATTTTGCAAGCATAGATCTCTATCTATGCTTGCAAAATTATGGTGACCGGCCATGGCTTATGTGAATCTCTATTCACATATGCCATGGCCGGTCACCATAGTGAACAGCTTAGGAAGCAAGAATGATCATGTTCTACACTTCATACAATAATATGGCCAGAGTCACCGTCATCAAAGTTGATGAGAACTATCTAAAAATTCCATTTAATCCAAATTACCTAAAACAGAATTGAAGCACTAAAGCTACGAAGATATGATACGATACGAAGATATGATATAAGATACTAATCAACTTAGTAGAGACCATCTCCAAAGATTTCGAACGTCGTGCAATATTTATTTATTTATTATTTATAATTTCCTATTATGATGAGGGATGTAGTACATACATACGTTCAGCGCGTTCTGCAGTGCTCGAGTGGAGGTCAGAAGCTCGTTAATCATAAGCATAAGGGTTAGAATAGCTTACAACTCTAATGTTAATCAAGGAAGGAACTTTGGGGGTTATAGAACATAATAGGACTTACCTATCTTGCATCTGCAGTAGCTCAACCTTCTTCTGAGAAGACAGAATAATGGAAACATAGTGCCTTACAATTCCAACCAAGAAGGTGATGATGACTATTGGAAGAAACACCCATAATCGAATATTAGGGTCCAGCAGTAGTTCTACCATGATTTTGGGGTTTTTAAAGACCCGTGGATATAGCCAAAAGATCAATCTTTGATCTTTAACAGCATAAATTACTCAAATTGTATCACAATTTGGTAAAAAGAGCTATCATTTATTTCGTGGTTTTGGAAGGAAACCGATTGACAATAATTGACATATTAAATCAAAAAAACTTGACAGTGACACTGGCTGGCTGGACCATTTTTAATTTTTTTTATACATGTCATAGACATTGTAACTTCCGGTTTGATTCTCTTTTCAGAGGTGCTGCCCCCTACCGCGAAGTAGCAAAACTAAGACAGCCACGAGGAAGAAATCCTAAGAAAAAAATGTATTTCCGGTTAAAACCTTTTTTTGACGGATCATTTTGTTCAACGGATTTTATTACTGGCAACACGTTATGTAAAAAAAAATCGTTTTTTTGTTGTTGTTTGTCATGGTGTGGTGAGATTACGTACGTTTTTTCAATTTCTCAGCTGAAACACCGTTTTAACCACAACTTTCCCTTCCCAAAGGAGAACGACAAATATAACAAGACGGTTTTCAAACTATTGAATGTCTTAAAATTTCGTAACATGCCTCGTACCAAAACGAAACCCAGCAAGGTGTCTACCAACAATGAAGACTCCGAATCAAATGAATCTTCAGTGAAAAGTGCGAATTTAGAAGCACAGCCCAATGCTATCAAATCACAGCTAGATCTGAGCAAATATATGTATGAGAAGAAAGGCAAGAAACCGCATATTAAAGTTGAATTTGACCATACTACCAACGACTCTTCACCAGAGAAAAAGGTACTAAAATGATAGAAAGTAGGTAACAAACTCCTTCCTCGCGAGCGCTTCAGGACTGCGGTGATGCTGCATTCTGAAAACCTCAGCGCGCTCCCTTGGATCAATAGAAATTCGCCTTGCCAGGATTCGAAAAACGCTCAAATGCGAGCAATGAATCCACCGCGAATTTGTCTTGTTTTTACGTATGTTTCTTGTGTGTAACTTGTGTGCTTGTTGAAATAAACGTTTTTTCTTTCTGATTCAAGAGAAAAAGTATTTTATTTGATCATTTAACATACCAGTCTTCCATCCTGCAACCTGAATTAGGTTGTTTCTAATATATATTTATAACGAAACTATATTTATATAATAAATGAACATGCATCTTGATAAGATACCAGCCTATTATGAACTAATAGACATTTTGAAAAGCAACCATTCGAATCTTGACCTACACTAGGACTGGACATAAACAAACACTGATCTTTTAGCTAACTTGATGCAGCAGAACATCTTCAGCTTGACAATACTAACATTAAACATGACCTAAGAGCTGAATTTCTACTAGGTTAGCACCACTGACCTCCACGGTACAAGTCGCATAGTTTAATTTCAGTGGTTAGCACCTACAAAGTTAATAGTAGGTACCTATGTGCAGTAGTGATAAAACTAAGGTGGTCGACCAATTTAGAACAATAAAAAGTTAGATCTATAGGTAGAGTTGAACATTAGCCAAATAATCAGAAATTTTGTATAAAAATTATAAAAAATAAATGTTGCTTTTTACAGAATGTCAGTGGTCTATGGGAACCAGACAACTGGAAAGATTTTCTTCTGAATTTAAGAACAATGCGGGCTAATAACGATGCTCCAGTAGACAGTATGGGGTGTCATATGAGTGCCGATCATAAGGCAGCCCCAAAGGTATTATTTATACACTTATACAAGGTCCTTTAGAACTAGGATAGGATGGCATTATCAGAATTAACTAACTCTATAGTCCTAGTAATAATATACTAAAAGTAGAAAATTTGTGTTTAAATATGTTTGGTACTCCTTTATGCAAAAACTACTGAACCGATTGACGAAACTTGGTTTGCAGATATCGGACAGAAACTGGAGATATGGATTAACACATAGGCTACTTTCTATCCCAATATTCCCACGGGATCGGAACTTATGCAGGTTTACCCTATTTCCAGGTATACAGGTTCCACTGTCTAATATCCTTAATGTTATCAAGTCAAACTAAAGATGAAGTCACTTTCGGAGCGATGGAGCGTCTTCGAACCAGAGGACTCACCGTTGAGAACATTCTTAGCATGAGCGATGATGAGCTGGGGAAGCTGATCTATCCTGTTGGTTATTGGAAGGTAGGTGAAACTTGTATCTAGGGCCCGCTTAATCTCCAATATTATTTCTGGTTGGCACAGTAGGTAAGTCATCATCATTGACCATACCTACTGGCAATATTTTTACACCCAGCGCACTAACCGCGCGGGGAGAACTCCAGGTTCGCTAGATCTCTTAAGCCTTCTCAGTCCCAGTCACCTTTTACAATACCCACGGGAAGAAAACAAAAGGAAAGCGTGGGTTACAAAGTAGAATACTAAGACTGTACCCCTACCATGAGAGTAAATCTAAATACTCTGCCGATGCCGCCGGCGCCGAATCGATCGCGGCATGTCAGCCACGCGAGCTGATATTTTAAATTGCAGACATGCCCAATCTATTAACATTACATCAAGTCATGGCAGGGCTACTAATCATTTAATTAATCTTTCCAGACAAAAGTGAAGTACATAAAGAAGACCACACAAACTCTAAAAGACCAGTATGATGGAGACATACCTGACTCGGTGGGCAAATTGTGCGAGTTGATGGGAGTCGGGCCTAAAATGGCGCACATTTGCATGCAGACTGCTTGGAACAAAATCACTGGGATTGGTAAGAGTGTCCTACTGGGTGCATATAATTCACAAGCGACGTCTCGCGTAAGTCCGATCCCGTGGGAATTACGAAAAATACTTTTTGCCCTGATATTCCCGCAGGATCGGTACTTGCGCGGGAATAAACGCAGAGTACAACCATGAAAGTTTATGAGTATCTTTCTACACAATTTTCTAAGCCAACAAGATTTATCTTAGTATGTAGTTGAAAGCCTATACATTCTTTTAAATCCTTATTTTATCACTGGATCGGGACTTATGCGGGTGGAATCGCGGGGCGCAGCTGTACTTTATGATAACCATACCTAAATAATATGAGTCCAACCATAAAAATCATTAAATCTTTTTTTTAGGTGTCGATACTCACGTCCACCGCATCAGCAACAGGATTGGTTGGGTCAAGAAACCTACCTCTACACCTGAAGACACAAGGAAAGCCCTAGAATCATGGTTACCCTCTGACTTATGGGGAGAAGTGAACCATCTTTTGGTCGGTTTTGGACAAACCATATGTAAGCCAATCAAACCCATGTGCCATGAATGCTTAAACAGGGACATTTGTCCTACAGGACAGTCCCCACAAAAATCACCAGCAAAAACCAATAAAGCCTCATTGGTGATCAAAGATAAATCACCTAAAACAAAAAAAGTTACACCAACAAAACTTAAAATTGAACCGCCTAGTGACATGGATGATATTATAGAGAGAACTAGCGATTCAAACGTTAAAATCAAAAAGAAAGTTACACCTAGTAAAGTTAAAATTGAAGAAAATGAAGATATGCATACTTTAATACAGAAAACTAGTGATTCGAATGTTAAATCAAAGGGGGTTAAAGTGAAAATTGAGCCTAAAAAAGAAGAAATTGAACAAAACAATACAAACTTTTTAATAGAAAGAACTAGTGATACAACTATTAAAACTAAATCTATTAAAAAGAAAGTTACACCTAAGAAAGACAGAAGTGATCAAGATGATGAATTAAATGATTTTGAAGAAAAAACTCTAACAGTGAGAGCTGAAACTATTAAAAAATCACCAAGAAAGAGAAAGAGTACCACACCAAGTAAAGCAACAGTAGAAATAACTTCAGATTTTGATGTCAAAGATAATACAAAAGTGAATAAAACTAATAAACAGAAAGCAACCAAAGTTATGTCAGGAACAGAAAAAGATTCAGAAATTAAAGTTAAAAGGACTAGGCAAAGAAAATAGCAATGGACACATTTTGATTGCTTTGCCGATTCCTTTGATTATTTGATTATGGAACTATCAAGCCAACTATTGCATGTTAGTTATTGCAACTTTTATTGTAAAGCATATGCCATAGACATATTGGCATATGCAATAAAAATCCATATGCAAACCTGTTCCATGTTTGGAATGATAAAATTAATTTCTATCATCCTACCCTTTGTTATTGGACTGGAAGTATAACTCTCCAGAGTGTCAAATTGTGATTTCATAACTTTGTGATATTGAATGTTGATTTTTGAATACCTACCTCAATTTCTTTAAGTGTTTGATTTTTTTTTCTAATAAAATAATGTTTTTTCCAATCAGAATTTTTTTATTCAATGTTTTCTCCTTCCAACTTTTTTCTTAGACTTATCTTTTCTGGCATCAGTTTTCTTCATAGACTTATCTTTCCTGCCATCAGTTTTTTTCATGTGTCCTTTCTTCTGTAAAGACTTCTTCTTATTCTTGACTCTGTCTAACTTGCTTTTCATTTGATAGACTTTACTCTTCTGGACTTTTTTGGTTGCTTCCTGTTTGAGCATTCTTTTTATTTCTTTCTTTGTTTTCAATTTGTCATCTGAAGACTCGGGCTCTTCAGTTTCTGTTTCTTCTTCATCAGATCCCATTCCTGAGATTTCATTTACTGATTTATTTTTCAGTGCAGTTTTGACAACTTTTTCTGTAGGTTTATTTTCTCCAATAACTAAGTCTTTCTTCTGAAGTGTGTCTGTTGAAAGTTCTACTATTTTAACGTTGACATCTTCATCCTCATACTCATCTTGAAGCAATTGTTCTATGTCTGGGATGGGACGGCATGATACTACTAGCTTTTTGTATGACTCTTTGTTCTAAAAAAAAGGAAACATAGTTGAGCTACTGTGAACAGTAGACATAGCAAGCACAATCTTTATCACAATGGTCTAAGTGGCTATTTAATCAATTCTTGTATGTGGGCGATAAGTGTGACAAACATTTAGCAACTTGCAGCCAAACACTGAAATGCTACTCTAAATTAGGCAGCTCCTAAACTTAAATTCCCATACTAATTTTGAATTTAGAAGCTGCTAAATTATTTCAAGTACCTAGCCCTCAAATTTTAAGTAGCATCCAACTGCTAGGTAATCTGCTACTAATCACTAGAAAGATTTCAAAACACATTCTTTTTATTTAGACTTTACCTCTTGTTTTATTCGTTTTTTCTCTTCCTTCAAGAGCCTCTGCAAGTCTTCTTGGGCCTTCTTTTTACGTTCTTGTTTTCTTTTCCGAAATCCACACAAAAAGTCTCTGCAAAATAAAATTAGGAAAAAAAGTGATCTCAACAAGCGCTACAGAATTTTAGCATGCTATTTTGTTAGACTTACTTTCTTTTTGCTTCGTCAAACACTAAAGTAACTTTCTTTCGGTCCTGGTTTTTGTTCTTCCTTTTCCCCATCGTTGACTTACAAGATATATTTATCGTTTTCGGGAAAAAGCGTAACTAAAACAGGAGCTATTGTAAAAAAAATAGTTTTCTTCGATGGAATGCTTTTCTAACCTAAAAAACGTTGACATTGACAGTACAGAAACAATCGACTGCGTTTTGTTCGAATCGCCATTGTATCAAATGCCCCACTAAATATTGGGCGATTAGTAACGATATGTCAAGATTCATACTGCAACCAATGTTTATTGGGATCCCAATCGCACACAAGAAATGCTAAAAAATATTTAGTAATACAAAGGCGCTTAATGTGGCTTTTTACATATCTTTTAGGTAAACCAAAGTTTAGTTGCGTAGCAAAAATAAAACGCAGAGGAAATACCATTTCACAAATCGATTTTTGGCAAACAACCAAGAATTTTTGGAATACTTGTACGCCATTGGTGGATGTTTGCAATTATTGTTTTTATCTCTTGCCAGCCAACCAATCAGAGCACAAGTCCACAATAAAGACGGACTCATCAGCAGCATGGCTGTCAGTATAAATTTGAAGCTTGAACGATGCGCTTCCTCTCGTTACGTCGGTTTTTTTTGTTTGTGCATTTTGTCGAAAATGTTTTCGTGTGTGATTTTATGTGGCCTAGAATATGGAAAGAATTGGGTGCAGTGACCTGATAGTGCCTTTATTACCAAAGGTAAGTGTTGATTTGCAAGAATTTAATGAATAAAATAAGGGAAAAACTGAGAATCTATTTCCGCCGATTTGCACTCGGTCGCTCATAAGAAATGGCTCAGAAAAATCGGTCGGGACTTCGCTACGTGTGCTGCTTTCGTCACAATTAAATTTAGGTAATTCAAGGTCACATTTAGAGGTCTTTAATGTGTGCGCAAGTGAATAAATTGGAGTAATCGATAATGTTGATTCGGCCATATGTTAGCATGCGTGAAAGAAAGGTTCTCCCAGTTTGTCTTACCGTTACCAACCTGCCTGTGGGCTGCGGCAACACCAATGTTATGATCACACTGTTTTGGATTTCCGTCTAACGTGGAATTTGTACTAGCACTTGCAAGCGAAAGTTGCTGTAACAACTTGATCATTGTAATCACTATGATAATATGCTGAAGGTGCTGGAGTTATATTATTAGATAAAACATCATAATACTATTTAAGGTAAAGTAACTACTAGTAATTATTAGTCTTCAATAATTATTAGAGGATATGATAATATTCTAAATTGAATTTTAATTACAATTCAATAACAGGGTATAAGTAAGCTACTTTTATCTTATTTTATGGTAGAAATCTAGATTCATGTCAACAAATAATGCTTCATAATAGGTACAATTACATCAATAGCTAGAGACCTGAATTAAACACAGATCTAGTTTTTTAGTTATGCTAATGTTCTCACAGGATTAAGACAAAAGGATATCTTAAATTAGGTAAGGTCAATAAGGGAAAGTGCAACGAGCATACTCGTCCCTAGGAATCAAACCCAACCTTCTGCGTCACAATCAGGTATTCGCCTGATGTGCCACAGCCACCCTCCTGGCCTCTGTGAATTCATTGTAGGTTGTAATGAAAAGAACTTAATTAGAAATGTAATATATGAAATCTTTATTCCGATTGAAAGGACATTTAATCTTGCTTATACATACAAAGAGACCAATCAGATCATAGACATACTGCCAGAAATCAATTTTGATAAGTACAATATAGGTATGTACTTACCTATAAGAACTTAAATCAGAAAAAAACACACTATAAATTTCTTCTTGAAATGACATTAGGTACAAATAGACTCTTCTTTCTCTTCTATACTAATATTATAAAGAGGTAAAGTTGGTAACATGTTTGTATATTCTTATTAATCTATTTAGAGCTAATTTTATAAGATTGTAGCTTTTAGTTATTATTTGTAACCCTAGATTTAAGTTTAATATTGTATACTCGAAAAGAGTAAGCTGTTGAGACTTAACTATTTATAAGAACCTTTGTCACAGCGAAACAATAAATATTTACTTCACTTTACTTCAAAGCCATTGAACAGATTTCTAAAATTCTATCACCAATAGAAAACTTAATTATCAAGGAGTAAAATAGGCTATCTCTAAATCCAAAATACATGGTGACACTGACACTACCTAAAACAGACCACACCTACAGCACACATATAACGAAATTCCTGCATATGTGCTGTAAGAAGGTGTGGTCTGTTTTAGGTAAAGTGTAAGTGTCATCTGGTGTCATTGTTTATTTTGAGCTTTATCCTGATACTAGCAGTGCCCGCGATTTTGTCCGGCTATTTTTTTTTGAAAATATAATGTAGCCAATGGCCCTCCTCAATAAATGGACTATCCAATACTAAAAGAATTTTTCAAATCAGACCAGCGCGAGCAGTTCTTGAGATTAGCGCGCTTAAACAAACTCTTCAGCTTTATCTGTAATATAATAATAATTACAAAGAGGAAAGATTTGTATTTTTGTGTGTGTGTCTGTATGTTTGTAATGAATAAACTCAAAAACTCCTGGATTGATTTTAAAAATTCTTTCACCATTACAAAGCTACATTCACCCTGAGTAACATAGGCTACTTTTGATCTCGGTATTCCCACAGGATAGGGACTTACGCGGTTGAAACCGCGGGACGCAGCTAGCAATATTATAAAGCTATTTGTATAATATTATATTTATCACGGGGTCGGGACTTACGTGGCTAAAACGGCAGAATGCAGGGAGTAAACAACAAAGTTATTGTTCATTATTGAAAACATCTCATTGATTTAACGATTTGCAATTACAGATAACATTCTAATATCTGGGTAGGTATGTAATAAAATTATGTAATTTTCTTGCAAAGATACATTAAACGTTTGCTATAATTAATGTGTTAAGAATCCAATCAATCAACATCGTATTCCTTTGCTGATTAAGGGGAAAGTCTACCTACTCTTTTCTCTATACAAACTTTATAAACATAGTCGACTATTTCCTCCCTGGATTAAGATATTAGAAAATATATGTTTGTGCCATAAGTCCTATAACAGCCATGACCATGCCCCTATGTTTTGTTATTTTTACATTTTCTAATTTTTCTGAATTTTATTTCTATTCTAATTAGAAAATGAAAAAAACTAAAACGCAGGGGCATAGGTAGTCTAGACTAGAAGCTAATAATTATTTTTAATTATGTAGAAGGTTGCGGAAATCGAACCCGCAACCTTGGCAGTAGGGCACTCGCATGACGCGCCACAGAGGTCGTCAAAATCGTCAGGTCGTCAGATCAATGGTTTAGACACATAATAATGATACAGAAATACAGATCCACCGACCACCATTACTCGTTTTGTCCAATTATTTCAATAAGCCACCGGTAATCAGGCCAAAGTAGGCCAATCTTTAGGTTGTTTTGATAAAATTAAACATGACACAGATATTGGACAGTTTTAGGGCTTGATAATGAGAAATCTGTTTACTTACCGCCAAGATAATCTTGTGGGTACATATACTTACTTAAATAGTTCTTCTTTTGGTGTAGTGGTGTGGCTCACCCAGTGATAAAGTTGTCAGTCGCTCAAAGGCCTCTTATTTGACCTAACGACTGCTATCAGAGATAACAACCGGGACCAACTGCTTAAAACATGGTGGCCAAAGCACGGAGGAGCACGAGAAAATGGTTTTTTGCCACAAAAAAACTTTTAAATAGTTACTGAGGAACTTAATTTTAAGCTTGTTTATTATTTACTTTTGTAAATGTGTTTTGTATTTTCTTTGTTTATGTTGTGCAAATAAAGATTTCTATCTATCTATCTATCTGAGGGATTTTTTTAGCTTACTAACAGAACAGCGCAGCGGTTTCTCTCGCGTAAACCCTGATCCCGCTAGAATATCAGGATACAAAGTGGCTTAGGTGTTACTCCAGGTTTGCAGCTATCTACATAACGAGTTTCATCGCAATAGGTTCAGCGGTTCAAGGAGCAACAAACACACACAGAATATACTCGTACACAAACTTTCACCTTCCTATTAGTAGTATTAGGGGAAGGTAGATCTAGTTGTGTTATTATATCAGAACTTCAGGTGATTGTTTTCAAGTTTCATCGCAATCCGTTCAGCAATTTTTAGGCTGAAGGAGTAACAAACATCTTTACATGACAACTTTTTATTTATAAACTTGACGAAATTTAATATTATTAAGTAGGTACTAAAAAAAATCTTCAACACACTATCATCATAATATTCATAAGTCATCATAGTCATCAATTATCATAATATAATTCACTAAGATACCAATAATTAAAAAAATAAAATCCAAAAATGAGTCCCTGGGTAATGTACCCATAAGGCTACATTAGGTACATCTTCACATTACCTACCCACTTATAGGTACATAATAATATAATACACATATTCTGAAACTTTCCCGTACGATAGGATTGTAGTAGTAGGATTGTAGTAGGAGACTTACTTACACGTAAAAGGTTAAAGTTTCCGCTGGTTTGGTATTATGTTTGTATGGAAATGGTAACAGTACCCAGCCTCGTAAGTGTTTTTTTTTAATTAAAAAAAAATAGTTTAAGGCTTATTTTTTTTCGTGAGATAATGATTTTTTAGTGAGAGATAAAGAAACGTGGAATTGTTAGGCGTTGGACAGTACGGGGCGTCGAGGTGTGGGCGATGCACCGCGATGTGCGGGCGTTGCGCGGTTTTGCCTTTTCTATACATTTTGTATGATTTGCGCAGCGCCCGCGCCGCGCCCGTTCCCGACGCCTTTGTATTTCTTTCGTGTCTTAGAGGGTGAGATTTTTCTTTTGTATCTAGAGGCACGTGTCAAATAATCCCCGACGCGATGAACTCCATAACTGCGCGCGCTTGTCGGCTCAGCCACACCATAGCTCATTGCCATAGTCGAGTGCCTCATTAGCGAACCGCCCCCGATCTTGCACTATCGTGCGAGTTCAGCAACGTCTGGCGCGGTCATACCTGGACGGGTTACCGATAATGTGTGTGACAAATAATCATTTTCTCGTGCTCCTCCATGCTCCGGTATTCTTGGTAAGCAGTTTGTCCCGGTTATTAGCTTTGATAGCAGTCGTTAAGGGCCCTATTCTGAAAAACTGAAAATCCATGTCGGGCGCATCGAAAATTGTTGATTATTTCATGACGGAATGTCGTAGAACTTTTTTTTGTGTACAGATTGTAGGCGACATTGTTTCCGATATTTTAGTGCAGTTTCCATACAAATATGTCGAAACGTATTGAAGCCTATCGACATTTTAGCCAAATCAGACAGTTTTTGTCTAAAATTTGGATAGGCTTTGCACCAATAGGAGGTTCTTGTCTTAAAACTACACCAAAATGTAGGAAACAATGTCACCTACAATCTGTGCACAAAAAAAAAGTTCTATGACATTCCGTCATGAAATAATCAACAATTTTCGATGCGCCCGACAGGGATTTTCAGTTTCAAGGTCGTTGGCGTATATACTCCTCTTAAGTTAGAGACCCTATGCTGGCCGCACTTTGGATACGGTTGCGTCCGAAATTATTCGTCCGCTAACGTACGAAGAAGTCCAGAACAATCCCACAAGTACCTACTATGGAAGCGAGCAGACCGCATACAAATCAGTATACGTTCGACTAATTGGTATGCAATCTGTCTTTCATAGTATTTGGAAGGATGGGATTGTTCATACGTCTCCGTACGTTAGCGCACGAATAAAATTCGGACAAGAACGTATTCAAAGTGCGCCCGGGCTTAGGGTGAGCTGAAAACTCTAACACTGGGTGAGTAACACCACAACACGAAAATAAGAAGAAGCTTCCTCATAAGGAGTAGTGCACAAGCGCCGAGGCGCACAACTTCTAGGTAAACTGTGGTAGTGTCTTTAATCTTCAATGGACATCATTGTAAGCCCTTACTTCGAAACATTACACAGGTAAGATAAAGAACTAAGAATAGGTGACTGAACAGTGAGTCAAGATATGAGAGGTAGGTAAATGCGTATTATTGCGTATCTACGTAATAGGACTCCAGGAACTAAATAAAGGACAAAGAAATTTTACTTAAAGAATATCCATCATTTTTGAGAAGAAACAAAATGAAGTCTCATCTTCTCAAAAAAGCATACAGCACAGCGAATGCGCTGCGGTTTGTCGTGTAGTCCCCGCATAGAATAGGGTTACTCTATATCTTCCCGTGGGTGTCGTAAAAGGCGTCCAAGGGATCTGAGGGAAACTAGCATATACTTTAAGTTCTCCCCGAGTGGTGGCGGATAAACTTGGTTTGGTCTCAAGGAGGGCCGGCCGTAAAAATATTTCCAAATCTATGTGCAGAGGGTATAGTCAAATCTATTTGCAGAAGGTACTTAACTTACCTACTGCGCCGACCCCTAATAATTTGGGGTTTAGCGGACCCAGGCTCCCGAGAGGGATGCAACCGGCAACATCGCTCAAATGAGGAGCACAGAGCAAGCGCACTTAAGTTTGGCATATCCCCCTTTACTTGTAAACGATGATTAACAGCTGCATAAACTATGTATCGTTTGTCTTTTACTGTGACATGAAGTTACAAAGACAGACAGAAACAAACGTGACAAAAACTTAGTCATCGTTTATAAGTAAGGGGGTTCATATACAAATTCTATAGCAGTAGATAAATCAACATTTTCTTTATGGCATTCGCAAAAACAGGATAAAACATTGATAAACCAATTCTCCGCTTCAATATAAAGGACCTCTATTGCTTTATTCACAACCGACACGTGACAAAGCATCAAATGCAATCATACGCATAAAACGTTAGTAAAATAAACTTTTTATGAGTCAGATCCCCGATAAGGAGCGGGCTGCAGAAATTTCTAGGGACGCGTACGGCAGAGCAGACTCAAACTGGGTCAATTCATTGTACTACATTATTCGATTGTCCAATATATTTTCCATTACATTCGAATTTTATTATTCCAGGTGACGGATTAAAGTGAATCAACCATCATGACGTCTCGGTAAGTTCATATTTAAGGTTTTTTGTTTGGTAAAATTAAGATGAGTGCTGATTTATTTTGTAATTAAGTATTGAAACAATCAAGGCATGGAAGCAATTCTAAATTAACTGGGTATTGCGTTAACTTTGCACAGATGTTTTCTTCTAAGCTTATGTGCTAGAGCTCTATGGGTAAATCCACAAGTGACGTGCCAAGCTAACGTACCTAATCTCCAATCTAAAATGATACGATCTAAAAACTTATTGTATCATTTTATTACAAAACAATTATGATATTGTACAAATTGAAGTTGCCACATAATTGTTGTTTGTTTGCCTAAATAAAGATAACAGTTAGATAATTATTTAACTGTAGTTGTAAGTCGTAGGTATCTATTATAATTTTGATGAAATTACTGTTTATTGCTTGTCGTGTTGTCGTTAATTTTTTTATTATTTTGTAGTTAATTTTTTTTCTATTCCTATGGAAAAAATCACAAGAGTTTTTGTTGCAATTTTAAGTAGGTATTAAGAATACCTACTTAAAATTGCATATAGAAGCAACTTTGTTTTTTTTTGTGAAAATGCATCGGCCGTATAAATATCCACGGTAGAGTTTTCAAATTGGTAATTTACCTGACTTTACCTTGGCGTCAAAATATATGTATAGGTAGGTACTTATTTGCGGAGGTAGTATTTCCTCGTGAAACATAGCAATATTAGCAATCTATCCTACTAATATTATAAAGCTGAAAGTTTGTGAGTACCTACATATGTGTGTATGTGTATTGTGTGTGTTTGTTACTCAATCACGTAAAAACCGATTAACCGATTACCATGAAACTCGGTATGTAGGTAGCTGGAGACCTGGAATAACACATAGGCTACTTTTTATCCTGATATTCCCGCGGGATCGGGACTTACGCGGGTGAAACCGCGGGTCGCAGCTAGTAATCTATAAAATGTTTTGGCCTGACTGATCGATGGATCAACGCACAGCCTAAACCGCTTATAGTAGAAAGCTGTAATTTGGAGATTGTGTGTATATGATGTAGGCATCCGTCAAGTAAGCCTTTTGCGAAATTCCGAAATCGAAACTTACGCGGCTGAAATCGCGGGACCCAGTTAGTAATGTATAATTGTTGATACCTACTCCATTAAAAAAAAAAAGTTAGAAAAAAAAACAGTTATCAATATCATCCGAGAAGATTCATACAAGTGATCTAGGTTTTTAGACGCTACTTATTTCTCCTTTTTATAATACCGATAAACTTCAATAAATCTCCCGTTAACTTGAGGAAAACTATATAAGCAACTTTTTTTCCTTATCGTGTCGAATACTTGATACGCCTCCCGACTGTAATAGTAGAGCGTTGTTATAAATGCAATTCATTTAAACTGCAACAACTCACAAGATTAAGTTACGATAAGGCACTCCAAGATTAGAATTAAAGACATTTTTCGGTTTTGATCGCGTGGTGTTTATTGACACAGTCAATCCTGAAGAAGGGACCTGTAAAGGTCTCGAAACGTTGAGCGTTTAGATAGACAATGCCAAAAGTAAGCCAACAGCAAAGCCAGGACTGCGAACTCGCGAACGAAGGGTTCCGTACCATTATCACAAAAAAGACACGTTTTTGTTGTGTGGGAGCCCCACTTAAATTTTATTTTATTCTGTATTTGATGTTAAAGCGGCAACAGAAAAACATTTATGAAAATGTCAACTGTCTAGCTATGAGTAGCTAAGCTAGTCCAAGAGATACAGCCTGGTGACAGGCAGACAGACAAACACACACGTTAGACGAACTGAGAAGTCTTATTAAAAGACGTTGACTACCTATGTTACAGTATTCTATTCCCCTCCCAGGTTAGACCGACTCTTCGTCCTGTTAGAAGCGGGAGCCGGTCCTGCAACCAGGCGGGCGGCGGCACGTCAACTGGGAGAGGTGCAGAAGACACATCCTGAGGAACTGCACCGTCTCCTCGGCCGGCTGATGAAGCATCTTCGTTCGCCGGCGTGGGAGACCAGAGTTGCCGCAGCACAGGTTAGTTCTACTTGAGAAAAATGCCCATGTTGTATTGTGAGTATCTTCTGCCCATCGCATTGTCGGATAGATCGGGTTTTAATTTACGGCTTAGGAATGAAAAATATGCACCAAATTTCGCCAATTACCCGATCTATAACGATTGCATTTGTTCTCCGAATCGTGTTATTGGACGTCAGGTTTCAAATATCAAAGTATGAAGATATGTTGAGAATTCATTACTATCATCGTCGTCGTAAATGTCTCAATAATAATTGGTATAGAATGGAGCTGCGTTTTACAAACGATTTATATTCAGAAGGCGTTCCATGGCCATTTTATTGTCTGAAGATATGAACGATCCCTGATCCCAATCTCTCATGTTTTATGTAGTAATTCTTAATATACGATGTAAATTTCAACCTTATCAGGTCGCTCGGTCATAACTAGTATTAAGGGTCCATATAACCCCAATTGCGTGACAGGAATAGCGGTAGCGAATTTCAGATGTGTTAATGAAGGATGTAAGATGCTAGTAAGCAAAATTTTAGAACGTAATATCAAACAATTGGTAATCACAAGATAACAAACCATTAATTTTGAATTTCAAATCATAGATTCCATTAAACTCCATTGCCCTCCATTGAACTGAAATCAGTTCATCTACAAAGTTTTATTAGTATAAGCGAAAAATTACTGACTAGTACAATTTAGAGGGAAGTTTGTGATTATATTCTATCAAAAAAATCACAAACTTGATTCTCACAACATTCTGCTTACTACAGAGGCTTAATATACGATGTAAATTTCAACCTTATCAGGTCGGTCATAACTAGTATTAAAGGGTGTGGTCTGGTGATAAAGCTGTAGACAGTAAGTAATATACTAACCGCTCCTACTTTCTTTGAAAATAAATATCTGAAGTGGGCAAATGACGTAAATACATTCTTAATGGAGACAGAAGACATGCAGTTGTAATGATTCAGTGCTAGTATAATAATATCGTGTAGGTTATTTTTCTATCATCTTCATCAATCACCTATTGTTTTCTAGGGTAACAACCTTACTAGGGTAGGACATTATATTTCCTTTACTTTACAATATTTTCAACTCTGCGTTAGACAAGCTCTTGGTCTTAGCTCTTTTCGTGAAGTTTACCAACTTTCGCGCCACCCTTTGCGAGTTTTACCTCGATTTCTTCCTTCGACATCGACACCTGCTGATCTGGATGCAAAATCAAAATGTATAACGACGAATTGAGAACCACCTTTCAGTATATATAGGAAGTTGGTTAAATCGCAACTGTTTTCCACCAGTGTCTTAAATTAATCTGTTGTTGAGAAGGATGTTTAGGATATTTTTGATCTCTGTACCCAATTTTAAGGGTCAACTATCAAATACCGGAAAAATTGCCAATAAACTTTTTACATAACTTTCTCGCGGAACCGTGTCAAGCAATTAATGATATTTGTATTTAGAGAAAGGGCCGCAAGATGAGCTAGCCGGAACTGCGTTGTCAGGTTGTCTTCTCAAGACAATAGACCGCGCAAGGGGCATGGTCAATGACGTGAGTTAAGGTGACCGGACTTTTATCAGCACCCTACTCCCCGCACGCGCCGCATTTCGTAAAGTGCGGTGCGGGTAAAACGTGCGAAGTTTGACATCATTAAATACAATGAATTCTAAAATGCGGCGAGTACAGCGCGTGCGGCGCGTACGGTGCTGATATATGTGCGATCACCTTAAATCTGTCGACTTGTTTGACAAGTCGAGTACTCTTGCGTCGCCAAATGAAGGATTACGTGCGCATTGTTCTAATGATTGAGTTATTTGTAATCCATACTTGCCTTGTTTATTATTGCGATGTGCGTTGAGGTGTAAACGGCCTATTCAATGTTATAAATGTAACGCTTTACTGGATCTCGCAATGTGACACTGCGCGGGCGCGCCGTGTCTTCATGTTGATGCACCCTCAGTTTACGTTGTTATTAATAACAAGCAGAGTCCCGCTTTTCACTCGCGTAAGTCCCGATCTCGTGGAAATATCGGGACCAAAAGTAGCCTATGTTACTCCTCGATAATGTAGCCGTCTATTGGTCAAATTATAAAACAAAGAATTATAGAAATCGGTTCAGCAGTTTCAGAGATTATCTGGGAAATACATCAATACATACATAATTGTTACCAACGTTTCCTCTTTATAATGTTAGTATAGATAGTTGCTTCCCACGATCGGACTTTCGCGGGTGGCTCGTTACGATCTGTTACGCTTTCACGCCTAAACCTATGTCCTTCTCCAAGGTCCCGTCTATCTCTATACCAAAATTGATCAAAAGCGTAACAGACAGACAGACAAGAGTTACTTTCGCATTTATAATATTAGTAAGAAGTAAGATGCAAACTGCGTAGCAAGTGCATCCTCAGTCAGTGTCCGTCGAGTTTATCCTAAACAGATAGTGCGGCCGCAATCGGTCGCGCTGTGCCTTGAACCAACTCTGTAAACAACGATAACAAACTCTAGTATAAAAGGTACATACTCTGGATAAAAGTTTCGGCATATTTTATTTTAAAACAATTGACACAACGGGACCCAGCTCAGTTCTCTAAACCTACGCATGTAGTTATGTTATAGCTTCCCCAACTGTGACCAACAAGGGTATAAAGAGAGGGGTCCGTTGTACCGTCAGGCCACCCCCAGGGGCAACCGTCAGGGATCTGTTTTTGACAGATCGTGTCCCGAAATGCTAGATTCCGTTCTCTTAAGGGCCCTATACTGAAAAACTGAAAATCCATGTCGGGCGCATCGAAAATTGTTGATTATTTCATGACGGAATGTCGTAGAACTTTTTTTTGTGTACAGATTGTAGGCGACATTGTTTCCGATATTTTAGTGCAGTTTCCATACAAATATGTCGAAACGTATTGAAGCCTATCGACATTTTAGCCAAATCAGACATTTTTTGTCTAAAATTTGGATAGGCTTTGCACCAATAGGAGGTTCTTGTCTTAAAACTACACCAAAATGTAGGAAACAATGTCACCTACAATCTGTGCACAAAAAAAAGTTCTACGACATTCCGTCATAAAATAATCAACAATTTTCGATGAGCCCAACAGGGATTTTCAGTTTCAAGGTCGTTGGCGTTGATACTCCTCTTAAAGGATGGATAAGCCACCTACCACATATCCTGTGTGGTACCGGAGCTGTTAAAGGCACGCTCACTTTCCGGCATGGATCCACATGCCTACCTTTGAAAACAATTGACACACTAGGGATAAATAAATATGAGACGCTCAATGGCCTAGCTACACCTGCTGATCTCGAATGGTCGTGCGGGTGGATTATGCAACGCTTGGCGCGGTCATTACTAGGATGGGTGACCGGTAATTTGTGAAGCACAAAATCGTTGCCTTGAGCTTCGTGTTTCGGAAGGCACGTAAAGCAGTTGTTCCTGGTTGTTATCTCTGATAGCAGTCGATAGGTCAAATTAGAGGCCTTAGGGCGACCTGAAAACGCTACTAACACTAGGTGAGCCACACCTCTATACAAAAAGAAGAAGAAGAATTTTACGTATTTTTTTGTAGTATGGTGCCGAAACCGTGCGTTGCCTGCAGGCAAAAATGCGACTCGGGATTGACTTTTCGATTTTGAAACTACGGATTTTGTTGTTAATACGAAAACCTAGGTCGAAGTTGTATAAGTTTATTTTTATTGTAATTTTTTATTCTGTTGTTACACTATTATTTTAATACTACTAGGCATATTTTTTCAAAAATTCACTAGCGGTGAGGCTCGAGCTCGAACTCGCGTTTCTGGGTACGGGCCCAGAAACGCGTCCTAACGAGCTAGACCACACGAGTTCCCACCAATAATTAGCGTTTTATAGGCGCTTCGACCTTTCGGTTTTTGTTTTAAGCTCAAAGGCACATTTAAATTGCTTTATCATTATCATATCATGCTTGTTAAATATAATTTTTAATTAAAGTTGGTATTTTGATTACTTCAATCCATTTGATGAGATCCCTAATAAGATAACAAATTGTTAAGTAATTGAAAAGGTATTTGTTTCAAAATTACTTATCACTTTGACACAAAAATAAACAAAAGGCACTCGTACTTTTATTTTATTTGAACCCATTTTGGTGACTTTCTCAGTACCTAAACTAAACTATAGTATTTCAAATAGTGTCGAAATCAAGAACACCGTTTTATCAATATCTATCTTAATAGTGTCAGACATGGTTCGTAGATCCATTGTAAACATCGCGATAAGATATCTCTAAAGAAAGCGCACACGGATGAGCGTAACTCTCTTACGAAATTACAAATAGTTTGGGCTTCTTTCGTATAGTGGTGTGGCTCACCTGGTGTTAGAGTTGTCAGGTTGCCCTAAGGCCTCCAACTTGACCTAACGACTGCTATCGGAGATAACAACCGGGACCAACTGCTTAGCGTGCCTTCCGAAGCACTGAGAAGCTCGAGAAAATGTTTTTTTTTTGCCACACAAATTATCAGTCACCCAGGATGACTAAATAATATAAAGGTGAAAGCATTGATAAACTAAAAACTCAACCGCGCGGTAGCTAGCTCGAGTTGCGATGTCGTCGTAGCGCCACAACAGTATCTCTCGTTTAATATTAATTAATATTGCTAATTAGGTAAAACTGTTATTATATTACCAATATGAAATATTGATTACTACTAATCAATACAGGAAAAACCAATGTTCAAATATATAAAAGTAAATCCCGTTTCGTTGTAAAATGAAAATCTCTGTTTTGAACGATTGTGTGTAAAAGTTAACTAATCGTGTAAACAAAATAAAGAAGGCAAAAAAACCGCCCAAGTGAATTTTTGATGATGTATTTGTCCTTGTAAAATATTTATAGTAAAATTAAAGCAATACGCACCATAAGAAATACACACATCAACAATGTCTAGGGATATTGTATTTTAGACTTCCTAGCTTATAAACTATTTACAGTATCGAAAAAGTTTCTATTTGAAAAATAAACTCCGCCGTCTCTTCTTTCGAAATTCAAAAAAATAAATCATTTTACAAACAAAAGAATACGCGGTAATTCGAATTTGGCTTTTTCACAGTTAGTTTTGGTTACCATTTAACCCAGCTGATTTTGTAAATAATAAGCTTTTGCACATTTTTTTTATTCAAATAGAGTGTGTGTATTGTTTATTGTTATGTCACGTAGACATTTAACAAGAGAAGAACAGATTAGAGCTGTAGGCATGTTGGAAGCTGGCGCTATTCAACGCGTAGTTGCTGACACTCTACGGACCCACCAAAATGTGATCTCTAGGTTGTGGTCACGTTATCGTGTTACGGGTGATGTTGCGGAACGGCATTCTGGCAGAAGTCGTGTCACAACTCCTAGACAAGACCGTTTTCTACAAAATATCGCTAGGAGACAACCCACTGTTACGGCTATGCAAATGGTTCAAAGGCTTCAATCTGACCACCAATTGTTAGTAAGCGACCAAACTGTGAGAAGACGATTACATGAAGCCGGTCTTCATTCTCGCAGACCACTTCGAGTTCCAGCTTTACGGCGTGGCAATCGCGGGCGAAGACTTTAGTGGGCTCGAGAACATTTTGTATGGAGTAACGAGCAATGGTCGATGGTACTGTTTTCTGACGAGTCTCGGTTCGGATTTCATCCGGATTCGCGAAGACTACGAGTTTGGCGACTTCCAGGTCGACAGCGCCGTCTCCAACATGTGCAAGAAGTCCATTCCTATCAAGGCGGGACCATCATGGTATGGGCTGGAATTCGAATAGGTGCGCGAACCGATCTCATTTGGATCAGAGGGAACATGACTGCGTGGAAATATCGTAATGAGGTAGTGGAACCTGTAATTATCCCACATAGGGTGCAAATGGGCCCGGAGTTCCAACTTATGCACGATAATGCCCGCGCACATACGGCGCGTCTGGTATCAAATGAGCTTCGGGAACATGATGTCAGAGTTATGGACTGGCCTGCTCAGTCCCCCGACATGAATCCTATCGAACATGCATGGGACATGTTACAAAGAAGAGCTATGATTAATTTCTCTCCAGATTTGACGACAGAAGAGCAACTTTTCATACACTTAAAACGGACCTGGGACCTTATTCCGCAGCCAGACTTATTTATAAGCGTGCGGCATCGATTATTCATACTTAAAATGAGGTTGATTTTAAGTAGGAATAATCGATGCCGCACGCTTATAAATGTCAGAGGAGGAAATACCGATTATTAAATTTAATAAAATGCATATGTTTTTTGTAATTAAAGACTTTTTTTGATATTCAATACTTTTATTCCATAATTAAGCGCGATTCTGTGTTAAGTACTCTCATGTTTTGGTTAATTAAAAAAAAAACAATAAAAATCTTTGCAGCAGCTCTATTTTTTTTAACACAGCATAACACATTAAAATAAACTTTTATTTCATATACAGGTGTCTTAAGAAATTATTTACTGATATTGTGAAAATTAAGAAAAACTATAATATCCCTAGACATTGTTGATGTGTGTATTACAATTTTGATTTCAAATATTTGTTCAGTATACGCGCCGGCTAACTTCTGACCATGGTGAAGAAGATGAAGTATTTCCCTAGTGTCGTTAAAAAAAATGTGTTTTCTTTGTTCCAGGCGGTCGAGGCAATCTTAACGAACGTACCGGAATGGCACCCACCCCCTTTCACCGAGCGGAAAGGTCAGTATCCCCACAACCTATCTACATAGAGCCACCCGACGACGCCGTCTAGACAGGTCAATCGTGTGGGGTGTGTAGGGGTGTGTGGGGGTGTGAGAGGAGAGTCAAAGTCAAACTCAAATATAGCCATTAAGCCTCTGCAGTAGGCCAGAACTGAATTTTCTGGGACTGTTAACTATAAAATTAATTTGAAACGTGCTATTAGTACCTACGCCTTATTATAAATAAACACAACTAGCTGCGACCTGCGGTTTCACCCGCGTAAGTCCCGATCCCGTGGGAATATCGGGATCAAAAGTAGCCTATGTTACTCAGGGTGAATGTAGCTTTCTAATGGTGAAAGAATTTTTGAAATCGGTACAGTAGTTTTTGAGTTTATTCATTACAAATATACAAACACACATACATACACACACACACACAAAAATACAAAATTGTTTATCTATTAGTTAGTATAGATATAGAAGTATAGATTTAAGTTTCATATATTTTTTTAATCTTGTAATGGATATGTCACATACGTCTTCAGGTAGTTTATTATAATAAGTCGTTCTGTAGCACTAGTCGTGTACTTTATTAGAAATTACACAAGTGCTACAGAACGACTTACTTATGTTAATAGTGCGTGCCCTTAGCATGAAAATAGTTCACTTTGTGATACCAGCACCAAATTTTAGTATGTTGTTAAGCATGTCATTTTATCTTAAAAACCGTCAGGACCCCATCTGTAAAGTGTCTGGATCTGGAGATATTACGTCATCAAAATGGCGGCCGCCGTATTTTGAAAATTGTGATTTATTCTAATTCTATGAACCCTACATACATGTGTAGGGTATGTATGACATGAAAGGGAATTAACTGGACTACATTGCTCTAGTACACAACATCAACTAAATAGTAACAGTTACAAAAATATTTCAAGTTATATTGAAAACACTTCCTTAAAAAATCTATATTTTTAACTACAGTATCGGAAGTATAAGGTACAGACAAAAAATATGTACCACAGACATAATGAACAATTCATCACCAATCCAATAAACAAAAAATTAGAACTCGATCGGATGAAAAATTTCTTAGTTACACCGTTGTTAGTATTCGTATTTGGGACAAAATGGGAGTGCATATTTCTTTTTTTGTGTGTACTTTACCGGATATCTCAGCCGTTGGAGATCTTTTCGCGGTGGTTTTTTGTTGTATAAGAAAAGTATTAGCTTCTCGTTGGTTTCATAAAAAAAATGGTGATGATCTGATGAGAACCTTCGGAATGACGAGCAGAATAACATCCCAGAGTGCAGTAAATCACTGTTTTCACTTCACTTCACTTCACTTCACTTCACTTCACTTCACTTCACTTCACTGCACTTCATTCAATAGAATCAGCTTCTAAAGAACTAGCTACAGATTGATGGATCACCTGGAATCACCTTCTCCTCACAAAACTCCTCAATAATTAAAGTTACGGTTAGAATTTTGATGATTTTTAGTGGCAGTCGAAAATGCACTAAAAAGGACGAAATAAAACAAAACGACTCCATGCATTCAAGGCTATTGTTCAACACACGATATCCTAACCACGATCCCAACAACTGCAAAACCAGAAGCATCAAGTTCGACACTCCATTCTTCCAAATAATGTCGAACTTGATGCCATTTTTACTACACTCAGTGATTGTTCATCATCATTATCCGAGCTATATTCCCGGTTGCATCAAACCAGCATTTCTTAGGTCTTTCCAATCAGCCGCGGTCAGGCGGAGGCGCCATAGTAAGATAGTAATTTGTTTCCCACGTAACTAGCCGGTATTCGTAAAACGTGACCGTACCACCGTAAGAGACATCCTTAAAATGTATGTCTTATGTCTCGGATATGAAGGCTGCCCATGATGCGGGAGTTTCTGACGCGGTCTTTTTGTGTCACTCCACACATCCAGTGCAGCATCTTCATCGTCGTGACACGCAGTTCCAGCTTATGTTGCTCAAGCACTGGCTACGCCTCACTACCATACAAAAGGACAGGTCTTATGATTGTTTTATAGAACTGTCCCTTCAGTTTAACCGGCATTTTGGGGTCACAGATGATACCAATTACCTCTTGCCGCTTAGCCCAAGCTGCCGAAATGCGAGACTTAACGTCGCAATCGATGTATCCGGACACATAGAGCACAGATGCCAAGTACTAAACCTGGTCTACCCGCTCGACCATGTGACCGTCTACGCAGACAGGTGTGGGATCTGTGGTATTGCTAGCCCAGTACTCGGTCTTCGATACGTTGAGTTGCAAACCACGTTGAGTTGCTTTCCACGTATTTACACGTCTTCCACGTATTTACACGTCGTCCCTTATCCGAATTCGCTAACGGAATATCATCACCATACATGAGCATCCACGGGGGCTGCTCGTGTACGTTTTGGATGATTACGGACAGTGTATTCAGTTTTACGCTATTAAGGTTGTTATATGGTATCATCCCTTTGTAAGATTGGCCTTAGAAAAGTACATAGAAAACATGGTTGAAAGATAAGAGACTTAGTAGACGAAGCATTTGAAGCTTACTCTCACGGAGCAGAACATACTGATTAACTTGGAAAAGACTGAAAAGTGTGTACGGCAGCCAAACTACAATCTGAATCAACTCCGTAAAATTAATTTTATATTGAGCATAACCCCTCACAAGCACATACTACAATCGGTGCAGATGATTTAAAATCGTTCAAAGGAAATTAAATAGTTCGCACGAAGGGTTCCGTACCACACGGTTCATAAGATACAGCCTGGTGAAAGACGAACGGGAGGAGAGACAGACAGACAGCGGAGTCTCATCAATAGGGTTTCGTTTTTACCCTTTGGGTATAGAAGATAGATAGATAGATTAGATTAGACAGATAGAACGCTTAATTATGCTCACCAAAAATAACAATTACTATTAATAAAACAAAAGAAACTAAAATTTTGAGTGGCATAATAGGCGGCCTTACCGTTAAGAGCGGTCTCTTCCAGGCAACCCTAAAACCCTAAACTTGGCATAAAGTTCCACATTTCATTTGGAAGCTGGGGGTATTGCAGTTGTTGGGATCGTAGTTGGGCTATCGTGTGTTGAACAATAGCCTTCAATACAATAGTGCATATTCAACTGCCACTAAAAATCATCAAAATTCTAACCGTAACTTTAATTATTGAGGAGAAGGTGATTCCAGGTGCTCCAATCAATCTGTACCTAGTTCTTTAGAAGCTGATTCTATTGAATGAAATACAAACAGTGATTTACTGCACTCTGGGATGTTATTCTGCTCATCATTTCGAAGGTTCTCATCAGGTCATCACCATTTTTTTATGAAACCAACGAGAAGCTAATACTTTTTTTATAAAACAAAAAACTATCGCGAAAAGATCTCCAACGGCTGAGATATCCGGTAAAGTACACACAAAAAAAAAAATGTGCACTCCCATTTTGTCCCAAATACGAATACTAACAACGGCGTAACTAAGAAATTGTTCATCCGATCGAGTTCTAGTTTTTTGTTTATTGGATAGGTGATGAATTGTTCATTATGTCTGTGGTACATATTTTTTATCTGTACCTTATACTTCCGATGCTGTAGTTGAAAATATAGATTTTTTTATGGAAGTGTTTTCAATATAACTTAAAATATTTTTGTAACTGTTACTATTTAGTTGATGTTGTGTACTAGAGCAATGTAGTCCAGTTAATTTTCTTTCATGTCATACCATACACATGTATGTAGGATTCATAGACTTAGAATAGTTCACAATTTTCTAAATACGGTGGCCGCTATTTTGATGACGTCATATCTCCGGATCCAGACACTTTACAGATGGGGTCTCGACGGTTTTTAAGATAAAATGACATGTTTAACAACATACTAAAATTTGGTGCTGGTATCACAAAGTGACCTATTCCGGTCTTTTTCGAGGCTAACGTTCCTCGCTATAAATAGGGCCAGTGCATTTACATTTTAGTCGGTACTAAAGTCTATTTCAGAAACTTAAATCAAAAATATAAACATAGAGCTGTCAATTTTTAAGGAAAAAGTAAATCAAGAGCTGTCCCTTTTAAATAAATGTATGGGATTTTTGTTTACATTTTTTATCTAAGTTTCTGAAATAGGGTAGTTTCCTATAATGGGTGGTATCACGTTCGGGCGTAATCTTGGGTGGTTATTATTAATAGGATTGTCTTAAACTTCATTTCAACAAAATTGCAATTAATTGCAAACAAATAATGCGACAAGGTGTAACTTGCAACTGGACTGCAATCGAAAGTTTATTCCTCAAAAATGTGTAAAAATTTGATATGAAAAATTAACTGCAAATTAAAATACCTAAGAAACGACGAAATACGACGAAACGATAGAATAACTTTATATAATAACGTGTAACGCGATACCTGCAATTATATTGAATTTTTTTTGGATAATTTTAATACACAAATAGGCCATCAGATGGCAAGTTTTCGGACAGGTGCCCCAAAGTTATTCTTAAATCAACGTGAGTTATTTGTAAAGCAAAATCTTTCCTCTAATAAAAAAATCAAACCTAACAATTTAAGGTAGTATGTACCTACTTTTTGAACAAATTTTAGTAAACATGATATCCGAAAAGAAACGTGTCTGTGCTTTATGTCGGGACTCGGGTACCTTTCGTAAACCAAAGAAACTTTTACAATTTCGTAAAATGTTTGGAAACGGAGAAACGTGACACACACACAGCCTTATAAATTCTAAACTTTTCAACAGCATTGTTTTCTGACCCCTGTTGTAAATAAAAAAATAATTTAATTAATTTTCTTCTTTTTATATTTTCGTGTAGTGGTGTGGCTCGCCTAGTTTTAGAGTTGTCAAGTCGCCCTAAGGCCTCTAACTTGACCTAACGACTGGTATCTGATATAAGAACCGGGACCAACTTCTTAATGTGCCGTCCGAAGCACGGAGGAGCTATTTATATTTATTTAATAGGTTAATGATCTCTAACTCTAAGAAACAGCTGATTTTCAAGTAAACTTTTAACTTAACATTTTCGAAAACTAGAATTTCTAAAAGTTGTAGAACAAAAGTTGTTCGTGTAGACGTCTTGAAGTGTCGGATTACATCACCGTCCTCGAAACATACTGTATTAGTACGATCTATTCCATTAAACCATGATAATTAATTAGGTACTCCAATAGTAGTTAACTATGACCTACTTAGTTCAGTGTTGTTCGCTGCACATTGCACTCGGTATTACCTTGAATACCTATCTGGGGACCTGTTCTTTAACTAAAATTTACAAAAAATGTTGAATCGATTTCGGGAAAACAAAGTGATTAATGAATGATCATAAAAGGGTTCCCTTTTTTACGTTTTGAGGTACGAAACCATAAAAATAATACGACTGTGAGAACAGTTTCAAGTCTTTTCTCACAATCGTGCTTTGTTTGGTAGACAAATGTGTCAAATAGTAATTGGCGTGTATTTGACACATTTGGTAGACAAATGTGGTCAAATTTGTCAAGTACACGTCAAATATGACAATTACTATTCTATCGACACTCTATTGAAACACGATTGTGCTGACTTTGTGACCCAGAGCTGAGGCATAGTTAAGACATTTTAGTTATAGAATAGGTGCCGTGATCTCTTTGTTGGTTAGAGGCAATAAATGCTTTCGTTTTTGTTAGAAATTGAATGCAGTTTGACAAGCCATTTTAAATCGATTCGATGTATACGTACTACGTACATTCACTTTTTGCCATTAAGTTTAAATGCTTACGTCTTATTGTCTTTTTATTTAAAGACTAGCAGATTCCCGCGGTTTCACCCGCGTAAGTCCCGATCCCGTGGGAATATCGGGATCAAAAGTAGCCTATGTTACTCAGGATGTAAAAAGGTAACGCTGGTAACGTGTATGTTTGTATGTATATTGGGGGTAATCTCCGACACCACTACCGATTTCAAAAATTCTTTTACCAATAGAAAGCTACATTATCAGGGAGTTACATAGGCTACTTTGCTCCCGATACTAGAGCAACTAGATCAGTACTTACGCGGGTGAAACCGCGGAATGCACCTAGTAACTTATAAACATTAAAAAGGTAGTTTTTTAGATACTTACCTACAGTTTTTGTTATACATTGAATTAAAACACAAACTTTCACATTTATAATACGATAAGAATGATTAGTAGGAAATAGGATACGCATACGATAGAGATCAGACAGTCCAATTATTTTACATCTGCCATGAAAGTACTTTATATCGGTTTTCGAACCGGAAAATGGCAAAGGCCACAAAACTAACGGCCCGTAGTTCCACCGTTGATGAAAGTTTTTATATCAAATGAGTGGAGGGTGCTAGCGATGTCACTAATATAAAAATCCGATTCTAATTGTACCTGAAATAGAAGGATTATTCTTTTTAACTTACCGAACCGTTTGCGATGAAACTTGGTATGCAGGATAGATGGAGACCTGAATTAAGACGTAAGCTTACTTATAATCTCGATATTTTCGCGGGATCGCGACTTACGCGAGACAAACCGCGGTGGCGCTGTTACTTACTCTTAATTATTCGTTACTAGCTGCGCAACACGGTTTCAGTCGCATAAGTCTCGATCCCGCGGGAATATCAGGATGGAAAGAGTAGCCCATGCATTATTCCAGGTCTTTAGCTATCTATATACCCAGTTTTATCGCATTCTGTTCAGCGGTTTTTGCGTGAAGAGGCAAATAACAAATACACTCACAAACTTTCGCCACAGTTTAAGCCGTGCTACGATTTATAGGGGACTTCTACCTCTCCCGTCTAAATATCTTCTAGGAGAGAGTGCCACATCTTAGACCCAATCGGCACTTACCATCTAGTAGTAGTTACATAGTGACCAAAAATTTGCATATCAATTTTAAAATTCCTAAAACTTATGTTACAGAAGAGAAATTGGAAATCGAAGACAACGGCCGCATGCGTTTGGAGACATTCGACCTGCAACGGGTTTTACAACACGGGCAACATTTGATGGGCTCGGAGGGCAACGAGTATGATCTCGATGAAGACACGCTTACTGGACCTGGTGAGTTAGTTGTCAAATTTGTTTCAGTTCTCACATCAACTAGAATCTGCAGACTTCCTAGGTAAAAGGTTGGGTATTGTGTGAATCGTTACCAGTAATTATCAACCAGTAATTATTTCTGATAAGAGTCATTAGGTCACGTTAGAGGCATTAGGGCGACTGAAAACTCTAACACTAGGTGAGCCACACCGCTATACGAAAAGGAGAAGAAATAATGATCACATTTCTTGCCCAACCGGATCTTGCCCAATAGCATCTTCAAAGTTGTGTACAAAGAAACCATTGTACACAACTTTGAAGATGCTGACCTGCTTTGTAATTCGTTCCAGATGTAAGCGAAAGGCTGGCGAAGCAGCGGCAACAGCTAAACGCCCGCCTCGGCCTCGACATGGCAGCCAAATTGGGAGTCGACATCACATCGGTTTACACCAATGAAGACCTCTGGTGTCCGGCCAAACCCCTACCGAACAAGACTGAAGCGCCAAGAGTAAGTTGCATGCACACTGCACAGGCCTATTTACCTTTTTTTTCTGAGTTGATAGTGCAATCCATCAGAAGGGATCTGTCAATCCTGATGAAGGGACAATGCTAAAAGTAATAAACACCACGCGATTAAAACCGAAAAATGTCTTTAATTTTAACATTGTTACGGCTGTCGTAAAAATGAAATAATGTGGCTGCGGTCACAAAGTTGGAGTCGATGAATGACAATTAAAACGTCAAAAGCATCGTTGAGTTTAGCGTACCTTAGTGGCTGTTTGCTGATGTCATATCTACTGTTCGGGTTGAGATCAGATAGACATCGTATCAACCTCGAATTGTATGAAAACGATGCGTGCAACATTTTTTTAACGCTGTAACAGTACAAGGGTTAAATTTTTACTGTTTACTACATCATTCTAAAAGTTTTAGCAAAAACGCGTTGAAGACGCTGAATTTTCATTTGCGTTAAATCTAATCAAAATGCGTGTAAATTGTTAGATACAATTTTTTTTTTTTTAATTACTATGCTCAAAGCATGCTCAAAGTAAAGTGAAAACCAGTGCTAAACACATTGAGTTATTATTTACTAGTATCAATGGCTAAACATGAACTTTTCTCCTTGTTCTAAATCTCGTAAAGAGTTGTTGTAAAATTGTTAGCCGTCATTTTTACTATGACTCCCTCGACTTTACTTATAAATAAGTACGTACGTACGACGACGTGACTCTTTTGTATCTTATTATTGCAAATTACTTGAAAATATAGAGACCACAATATATCTGGGTTCTCATATCTATTTCCCAGCTCCGTTGATGTTTCATAGTTTGACTAGATGGCGCCACAAGTAAAATTAGAACGGGCTATCGTTGCGTTTCATTGAGTAGGCTAGGAGGTATTATCTAACGATCAGCAAATACGAAATTTAAATGGATATGCAGCTTTATGCTATACAGTTTTTGAGATTGCTTGGTGTAAGAGCCTTTGGGTTCTTACTCGGCAATTATTTCGATGAGATTTCAATAACTTAATAAATATTGCACGACGTTGTTCACAGCGCACTCTAGTCCCAAACTAAGCAACTAGGCTTGTACTATTGGTACTAGACAACAGATATACTACAATTTTTTTTTTTGTAAAACATACGCATGGTACATATAGAATATACATACACCCAGAACCAGAAGTAATCATATATGGTCAGCATAAATAATTGTCCCCTGCGGGAATAAACGGCAATTTACTGCGTTGCAGCCGGGCATCAAATAATAAATAAATAATAAAATATTTATTTCAGTAACTAATAGTGATAGGTACAAAACAGTTGTGGGAGCCACCTTTTAAGTAAGATATAGTTGTGATAGGTGATCCCGCTCTTCTATAGCTAGTGTTTAACATAAGTATGAAGTTTATACAGCATATTTTATTACTTTTTAAAATAATAACTTAAATTGAATTAAGTTTTAAAAATTATAATAGTTTAATTAACAAAAACTCAAATCAGCAAAATTCATTCATGTATGCTACATGGAAAAGAAACAAAAACAATTGGTTATTACACTTATTACAAAGACATTAAAAGCAATAGCTATTTAATAATATAGTAATAGATAAATAATATCAAAAATAATAAATAAAATCAATAAATTATGATCAATCAATATGTAACATGTTTAATTCAATTGTGCCATTCACCCGACGCAGAGGTCGTCAACATGATTTTTATAGATGAAAGAGCGTTTGACTCACTTTATCACCTGATGGTATCTAAGTGAGGTTTTAGTCTAAGATGTAGCATGCTCACTTAGAAGAGGCGACAGTGGAACAAGTGCCAGCTTTCGTTAGTGGCAATACTGGTATAGGAACGAATTATAACACTCTGGTTTTTCTTCTTTCTTGACATGTAGTCAAGAAAGTAGAAAAACCAGATAAAATTTGGATAATACTTTCCTCTTTTAGTTTTTCGACAATAAGGCGGTATAAGGCAGTTTTGTGGCGCAGAAATACCGATGGTTGGAATGTGTAATAACTTTTTAAATTACTTTTTATTTTAGAATTTTGTGAATTTTTGTTGAATTTTATTTCGAAAAACAAAGGACAATGCAACCTAGTGGGCCACAAAATACAAAAAAAAAAAGTTATTGCCCAGATATGAAACAAACGCTATCATAAAAATATCATGTTTACAATCACTTTTTACTACGGCATCAAAAAAATCGAACCTAGAGAAAAAAAGATATAGACATATTTATTATCGTCTAAGTTTTTTCTTTGGGACTTAACAATTAATAATAAGTTTGTATTTAGGGTGGCCCAGTTTGTGAGTTGGCGAGTCTCCGTCTGCCATTTTTACTTGTTTGTTGAACAATGTTACGGCAGGCGCCATAGTCCCCATAGTTCCCCCCAGTATCCAATCCACTAACAACCCATTGCCATAGCCCAAGTAGTTTTCATCCGTAGTTCACACAATAGTTCTATTCAAACCGGGGGTTGTCATTGGCTGCATTTTATAGTGTAGACAGGGATAAATGCCAGTTTGGTGTCCATTTCATACTTTGCGATTAAAATTGTGACTGAAACGGGCCTCTACGTGTTGGCTTCGGCCCCACGCACGCCTTCCAAATGTCCGGGGCTCCATAGCCCCGTGAAACGGAGACGTTACAAACAATAATAATAAATTCTCTGAACAACACACAGCGCCATCTAGCCCCGTGGTAAGCGACTAAGCTTGTGTTACGGTGACTAGACAACGGATATAATACTTATATTTTATTTTTCTTTTGTAAATACATACATATTATACATAGAGGGACACCCAGACCAGACACAAATGTTATTTTCTTAAGCATAAATACTTGCACCCGGCGGGAATCGAACCCTCAACCCTCAACCTCAAAAAACGAGCCAACTCCAAAAAATATCAGGATAAAATAAAAGCACACAGAAAAGTTCCAAACGACAAGCGAGTGGCGACTGCGCGGGCTCAAGTTTAAAAAATGCTAGGAGCCTTCCCTACGGAAGAATAGGAGAGATAACCAGCTATATTGTGTAGGTGTGACAGAGACAAAAAATGTTCGCTAACCGTTAGTGATAACGCTACCTGGAATCTATTGTTTTATATCAATCACAAAATATTAGTGTATATTTTGAACGTCATAATTATAAACGCCCATAAAAAAAAAATCTCTAGGCGCGATTTCGGTGCCGCCATATTAAAAGTTGCTGACCTTAATATACACTATTATATGACATGGGTTTCAGGTGTGGGCAGTAAAGCAAAAAAAAAAAAGGGTCTGTGGCCCAACCCATAAGGCAAAAGTTGCATGGTCCTTTTGATCTCTGTTTTGTTATGTATATGTTCCAATACAAATTCCACAAGTTTTCTCCACAAAATTCTGATATAAAAATAAAAAGTAATTTAAAAAGTTATTAAACATTCAAACCATAACGGTATTTCTGCGCCACCCCGTATTTTGTATCAGCTGAATTAATTTCACTGTAACTTACTACCTACATAAATGGCAAATATGCAGGAAGGTAGACACCGAGATCACTTGCCTTCGCGAAGCTCACAGGTACCTACTTTCCCCCTCAGAGGCCAGTACAAGAGCTAGTCCCGATAGCATCAGCCAAACCGCTCAGTTCGCGCGAGATGAACCTCGCCAAGCGTAAAGCCCGCGCCGCCTTTAGCAAGCAGAAGTCGAGAGACTGCAGCGAAGACGGACCCTCGACTCCCTCAACACCTCCCGTAGAGCCGGACAAGAAGAAAATCAAGCTGGAACCGCTCGAAGAATTTATGGGTAAGCCACAGTGTATATTTTTAACTTAAGTTGGTTTTAACAAGTGTAAGTTCCGATCCCGTGGGAATTTTGGGATATAAAGTAGCTTATGTGTTAATTCAGGTCTTCAGTTTTCAACAGACCGAGTTTTATTGCAAATGGTTCAGCGGTTTTTGCGTGAAGGAGCAACAAACACACACGTAAACTTTCACCGTTATAATTATTTAGTGGAATTTGCTTTGGCGTAAATCCTGATGACTCATTCTACGTAGAGATGGGGTAGCCCTATTCCATCAAAGATATTCCTGACATATAAATATGACTACCCCATCTCTTCTCGTGGATGTCTTATAAGGCGACTAAAGAATCTGGGGGAGACTAGCGAACCTGGAATTCTTCCCGCGCGGTGATGGAACCAACCAGTTTGATCTCTCAAGGAGGTTGGTGTCAGGCCGGCTCTAAATACATTGCAGACTTACCTACTGTGTTCAAGCAGACCCCAGGCTCCTATGAGGACCGGTAACATCGTGAATCTTCTCACACGTTGTTTCCGTCTCTATTAATATTCTAAAATCTAACTAATGCATTGTTTCATTTCCAGTAGAGAATGGCGCTCCAGTGCCGGACTGCTCTGGCGCGTGGACGGAGTCCGACCGCTGGCCTCTAGACAGCTGGTGCCTCGCTCTCCAAGCGCAGATGTTCAGCGCTGCGTGGGAAGCCAGGCATGGAGCTGCCAGCGCCTTGAGGGAGCTGCTGAGGGCCAAGATAGCGGCTTCTGCTGGGTACATGGCCGGCATGACTAGACAGCAGGTGAGGTCATAGATCCACTGGCCTCTAGACAGCTGGTGTCTCGCTCTCCAAGCGCAGATGTTAGCGGCTTCTGCTGGGTACATGGCCGGCATGACTAGACAACAGGTGAGGTCATAGATCCACTGACCTCTAGACAGCTGGTGTCTCGCTCTCCAAGCGCAGATGTTAGCGGCTTCTGCTGGGTACATGGCCGGCATGACTAGACAGCAGGTGAGGTCATAGATCCACTGGCCTCTAGACAGCTGGTGTCTCGCTCTCCAAGCGCAGATGTTAGCGGCTTCTGCTGGGTACATGGCCGCCATGACTAGACAGCAGGTGAGGTCATAGATCCACTGGCCTCTAGACAGCTGGTGTCTCGCTCTCCAAGCGCAGATGTTAGCGGCTTCTGCTGGGTACATGGCCGCCATGACTAGACAGCAGGTGAGGTCATAGATCCACTGGCCTCTAGACAGCTGGTGTCTCGCTCTCCAAGCGCAGATGTTAGCGGCTTCTGCTGGGTACATGGCCGGCATGACTAGACAGCAGGTGAGGTCATAGAGCCACTGCCCTCTAGACAGCTGGTGCCTCGCTCTCCAAGCGCAGATGTTAGCGGCTTCTGCTGGGTATATGGCCGGCATGACTAGACAGCAGGTGAGTTCATATATCCCCTGGCCTCTAGACAGCTGGTGTCTCACTCTCCAAGCGCAGATCTTAAATTTTTCACTGCACCTAATGATTTACAGCTACTTATATAAATATCTGCAGATATTCAGTTCAAAGTGGCCGGCAGCACAGCAGATGAAAACC
>OY292401.1:2596883-2711579 GCA_958496205.1 Idaea biselata | reverse complement strand
ATCTATACTAATATTATAAAGAGGTAACCACAGACATACATATAGGTAGACGTCACATGTACCTCGATTTATATTGAAACCAAGCGTGCCGACTTTATAATACCAACTGTGTGACGTCGCAGCCACCAGAAAATATATTCCTGCCTTTAGGTGTTCGAATTTTTTAGAATTTTGCAGTTACTAATCACGCAACGAGGCATTAATAGTTTTTACGGACGTCCGGAAACTATAGACGCGCGCAAACTGCCAGTTAGCGCCGACTACGCCGACGTTTTGTCAGTATTTTTCACGTTTTTCTGACAAGCGAAGGATATGAATTTGCGTGGTCTAGCTATATGTATGTCTGTGGAGGTAACATTTATGTATGTATTTTTCGGGTAATCTCTAAAACTACTGGACCAATTTCAAAAATGATTTCCTCAATAGAAAGCTACATTATCGAGGCTACTTTTGGTCCCGACATAGGCTACTTTTGGTCCCGATATTTTCACGGGATCGGGACTTACGCAGGTGAAACCGCGGGCCTCTGCAAGTTATGGCATAAATTGGCAGAAATTCATAGCCGTAGATGTGTCTTGACCTTTTATACTTATTGTTGTAGGTGATTCCTATGCTGTCGGACGTGCGTCTCCCGCGCGCGCGGTGCGGCGCGGCGGAGGCGCTGGCACGTGTGACGGACGCCTTGCAGCTCGGGCTGGTGCCCTACATCGTGCTGCTCGTCGTGCCCTTGTTGGGTGAGTGTGTAACTGCCGCGCGGCGGAGTCGGCGGAGGTGACGGACGCCTTACAGCTTTATAGCTAACTAACACACCGCGGATGAATCGCAAGTGCCCATAGTCCCTGGCGTCAAGGCGAGTGAGGAACTGGTGTAGTTTAAGTGGGTAAACCTATGGCCGCCTTCCAACTTTAGGCCATAGGAAACCTCGCAAACCGCGCCGCTCTCTCCCGGGAGCAGTGATATGGTGAATAAGGCTGCATTACTCCACCTTAAAATATAGGACATAGGATTTTTTGCCTTTAAGGCGGAACAAAATTCGCCAGGTCAGCTAGTAATAACTAAAATTGTCTCTCCCCCTAGGCCGAATGTCCGACCACAATGCCGCCGTCCGTCAAATGTCCACCCGATGTTTCGCGTCCCTCATCCAGCTGATGCCACTAGACGGCTCGGCTGCGGAACCCTCCGGCCTCTCACCGGAACTCAAAGCGAGGCGACTGCACGATAAGGCTTTCCTCGAACAGCTGTTTAACCCTAAAACGATACAAGACTATAAGATACCGGTGCCAATGGCTGCAGAACTGAGGAGTTATCAACAGGTAAGATTCTTGTTGTAATTTAAATCATTTCTCAGGTTTTAATAGCGTCGCATTAGCGAACCGCCCCGGATTCGCACGGGTGCAATGCTTGTACTTTAATAATACAACAGAATGTCTATAAACACAACGTTCACAGATTTTTTGTCATTAGAAAATACAAAATGTGTTACAAATGGTTATTGTGGGTTGTCCTGAAGATATATACCATCGCCTTTTTTTAAGGTATATTATTTTGATCTATCTCTTCGGGTTGAGCCAGCGTTTGCAATGTAATCGCAAAAAAAATGTTTATTTGCGATACAACACCAATATGACTTTAAACGTGGGCTAAGTACCCAAGAAGCTCGAAAGAAAGTCGATCGAAAGTCTAGTGTGCAAATTAGACGAAAAGTACAAATGCTACGAAATCTTCTTAGATCTTTTAAAAGCATTTGACACAGTCTCTGTTTCCGCTCTTACAAATATTATGTTAGATGAGGTAGGCGTTCGTGGAATTACCCTCGACATGTTTAACGATTACCTTTCTGGTCGCACTCATAGTGTCAAAATTGGCACGGTGATGTGATTAGTGATGAATGAAGCAACGGTGAACTACGGTCCTTGGGGGACCCCAAGGTAGTATCCTGGTAGTATCCATTATTCTTGATGTATTTTAATGACCTATGTCGATTGACACTGCCTGACACTAGTATTTTTGCTTATGCTGATGACACCGCCTTATTGGTGTAAGAGCGAAACTGAAAAGACGCTAAATCTTAAGCAGAAAATGGTTTACGTATTATGACGATACCAAAAAAGTACTTAACATTCGTTCCTTTTTGCTAAACTCTAAAGAACCTCTGCCGGAATGTGACAGTATTTCAAAAGTGTGATAATCCAAATGTATGTGGCTGCCCATAATTGAGTAAGGTTAGGCTCGAGGGTTGCCGTTTAAAAATTTAGATCGTAAAATTCGCTTGTCCGTTTGTTACGTTGTGTCTCAAGAACGTCCATGTAACCTAGCAAAATTAGTTCTTTCGTATTACAGTCTTGTCTAATTCCCCAGGCGGGAGTGAACTGGCTCCGTTTCCTGTACACGTTCGGTCTACACGGCGTGCTCTGTGACGACATGGGGCTCGGCAAGACGCTGCAGTCGCTGGCGGCGGTGGCGGGGTCGCATGCGGAGCGCGCCCGGGACCGGCGCCCGCTGCTGCCCTCGCTCGTTGTATGTCCACCCACACTCACAGGTACTATCCACGTTCGGTGTTTCGGCTGCCCCAAAGCGTGCCCGAATGTAGTCTTGGTAAGGACCGGGCCAGAGATGCTAAAGATTCTGGCATCTCGGGCTTCTGAATAGATGGATGGCATGGATAGAGTTACGCCGGGAAGTGAGCGCTCAGCAGGCAAGACTATTTAACATCTCCGATACCATACTGGAGATGAGGGAGGTTGCTTCTCTGCCGGCCTCAGCGAGGTCATCGTACGCTCCTCACTGAAGTGCGAGTGGGGAGTGGCTTTATTGCTCCGGTATCTGTCTGGACAACAGGTAGTGTCATTTGGTCACGAGGTAGCTTTCCCTTTCAGAGAACCAAAACCTAGTGTTTAGGGTTAGGGACACCATCTGACTATAATTGATCCCAAACGGTGCTCTGCTGAGCACCTAATGGTACAGCGGCCCCCGCCGCGTTGGTGCTATACCATAAGCATGATAGATTAGTGTCCACGGAGGGATCCATTTAATTATTATCCATTAATTACAACCTGCATCTCTATTATATCCAGCATTTTTGTCAACTTCCAGTCTTCTTTAAATAGTCTAACCTTAAACAAACATCTTTCCAGGGCACTGGGTATTCGAAGTGAACAAGTTCATACCGTCAAAGATCCTGAAACCTCTCCAATACGTCGGACCTCCGTTAGAAAGAGAACGATTACGTTACCAAGTGAAATACTACAACTTTATCGTCGCCTCCTACGATATTGTGAGGAAAGATATAGAGTTCTTCAGGAGTATCAAATGGAATTACTGTATTCTGGACGAGGGACATGTTATCAAGAATGGCAAGACGAAGGCTTTTAAGGCGATTAAGCAGTTGGCGGCCAACCATAGACTGATATTGTCCGGGACGCCTATACAGGTATAGTTATCTTATTTTCTCCCTTGATTACAAAATAAAATGTAGGTTAAATAGTCCAAACAATGACACAATTAATGACCCAATGTGTCTTATAGCTGCGTAAGCTATCCTTAGACAGTCTACGTAATTTGTTTTTCTAGCCTATACCTTTATATCCGCAGAACAACGTTTTGGAGCTCTGGTCGTTATTCGACTTCCTGATGCCCGGTCTACTGGGCACGGAGCGACAGTTTACCGCGAGATATTCGCGGCCGATCCTTGCGGCAAGAGACGCGAAGGCCACCCCGCATCAGCTGCAAGCCGGCGCGTTGGCTGTTGAGGCGTTACATAGACAGGTAACACTACTTTGACGATAAACTTGTTGATGGTACCGGTCTACTGAACACCAGCAGACCCTCCATCACTGTCCACGGTCTACTGGTCTACTGTGCACTGGGCACCAGTAGACCCTACAAATCTGTCTGCGGTCTACTGGGCACCAGTACATACCCTTCACCATTGTCCATGGTCGACTAGTCTACTAGGCACCAGTACAGCGACCACCACTTCCTACGGTCTACTGGGCGCCAGTAGACCCTCCACCACTTCCTACGGTCTACTGGGCGCCAGTAGACCCTCCACCACTGTCCACGGTCTGCTGGTCTACTGAGGACTGGATACCAGTAGACCCTTCAAATCTGTCTACGGTCTACTGAGCACTAGTACATACCCTCCACTACTGTCCACGGTGTACTAGTCTACTAGGCACCAGTACACCCACCACCATTGTCTACGGTGTACTGGGCACCAGTAGACCCTCCACCACTGTCCACGGTCAACTAGTCTACTAGGCACCAGTACACTCACCACTACTCTACTAGGCACTGGGCTTCAGTAGACCCCTACCACTGTCCACAGTCTACTGGTCCACTGGGCACTAGTAGACCAACCACTACTTTCTACGGTCTACTAGTCTACTGGTCACCAGTACACCCACCCCCACTGTCTACGGTTTAACCACCACGAATATAATCTACTATATAAAAATAAGTCGGGTTTTCCTTCCTGACGCTATAACTCCAGAACGCACGAACCGATTTCCACGGTTTTGCATTCGTTGGAAAGGTCTCGGGCTCCGTGAGGTTTATAGAAAAGAAAATTCAGGAAAAATTTAATTATCTATAATTTATAAGGCAAAACAACGTTTGCCGGGTCAGCTAGTATGTTATATAAATCACCATTCCTACAACATATTCAAAAACCCTCACCAGGTGCTACCGTTCCTCCTCCGGCGCGTGAAAGAGGACGTGCTAAAGGAGCTCCCTCCGAAGATAACGCAGGACTACTACTGCGAGCTGAGCCCGCTGCAGCGGAGACTGTACGAAGACTTCTCCAGGCATCACATGCCGCAGCATCATGCTATCACTAGTCATACGCATGTATTCCAGGTAAGACCTAGAATTTTTTTTAAGGAAAAATACGCATTCAGAAATTCTCACTTGCGGCGAGACTTGAACTCGCGTCTTTGGGTCTGTACCCCAACGTCTATTCGAACTAGACCACGCAAGCCCCTGCTCCGGGCGGTGAAAATTATGAAGCCTATCTATCTATCCTTGGTTTGTTTTCGATTAAGTCTCGTTTTAAGCCCCATCTATGTAACACCCGTATGTATAAACGATTCTGAGTGATTACTTTGACTAAGCAATGCCCTGTCTCGCTCTTATTAGTGATTTTTAGTAATTACTTAGAATTGACTATAAATACGAGTGTAAAACATTCTACCTACATTTAAAAGTATTTATGTCTATAAAATTATGATGAAATGATTACGTGCCTCAGTCGCTCAAACACGAAAGAATGCAATTCCTAATTTTACCTCGAACGGAGTGGGACCTATGGCGCAAGCGGTAGCGCATTACATCGGAGTTGTAAGGGTTGTAGGTTCACGTCCTGTCGGGTACAGAATTTTGGAAAGCATTTTGTCAAAAAACTAATACATTCGGTTTTTCTTTTATAGGGTTTCGTAGTCAACAAGAAACCCTTGAGACTTTTATCATGTCCATTTTTCATTTTTGGGTTCCGTTTAAGATATGAGTTCCTTTAACATTTTAGCATTTACTGTTGTGTTGTACCATCTACATACCGAATTTCATCGCAAACCATTTACCGGTTTTTGCTTGAGGAAGCAACATACACACACACTTTCACCTTTATAAATAACAGATTCCCGCGGTTTTTACCCGCGTAAGTCCCGATCCCGTGGTAATATCGGGATCAAAAGTAGCTGTACACATCCCAAAAAGGTACTTAATCCAAAAATAAAACAACCAAGTAGGTATAGGTCGAAGTATATTCTAAGATCACATTGACTAAGGTAAACGTTCGATACGTAACGATAGTGCGTTCTAACTCGACGCTAACGCCATCTATTGACTAACTTAGTTAACTACCTATATGCCGTTCGATATGCAATATTGAACATTCCGGCCGACATGGACGACTTAGTCGATCCATAACACACTAATAACAAAAGATAAGGGATATCCAATAAAAGATGCTTATAACTACTAAACTTACAAATAAAAAGTTTTAAAGATACCCGGTCATTGTTTAACATGATCACGTAGTAAGTTACTCTTAACTATGACATTGAACAGAAGTGCATCAGTATAGAACAGTTTATAAAATAAAAAATGACAACGTTATTCCGTTACTGGTATCTTTATAATTTTAGACACTGGTCGCTTGAAAATGTTACCCTTGTAACGTAGACTGACGACGCGCGTGACTTTGTCCAAACCAGTATGCTTGGCCTCAATAATACCAAAGAGCCATTTAGCTGGTGGGAGGTCGTCTTCCTTAACGAGCACAACATCACCAATTTCAGGCTCTGTCTTACGCTCCTTCCATTTATAGCGCTGAAGAAATTGTGTCAGATATTCCTGAGACCAACGTCTCCAAAAAGACTGAACCATGCGCTGAGTGAGTTGCCATCGTTTCAGACTATTAATATTGTTCTCTTCGTAGTTGTAGTCTGGAACAAGAACTAAGGGTTCCCCAACCAGAAAGTGTCCCGGAGTTAATGGGAATGGGTCTTCTGAAGTACTATCACTATATCTTGTCACTGGTCTCGAATTAAGACACGCCTCAATTTGAGCCAGCACAGTAGTAAGCTCTTCAAAAGTGAGAGTCGTCATGCCAATTACCCTCTTTAGGTGACTCTTTGTAGACTTAACTCCAGCTTCCCACAATCCCCCGAAGTTAGGACTATGAGCTGGGATTCTATGCCAGGTGGTTCCATTGGTGGCAAGCCAATCCGCTATCTCCATGTTAAAACTTGCTCTCTCGGCAGTAAACAATGCCTTGAGTTCTCGATCTGCTCCAACAAACGTAGTGCCGTTGTCACTCCACAGATCGGCACAATGGCCTCGTCTAGCAACAAACCGTTTGAAGGCTGCTAGAAAGGCTTCAGAGGTCAGGTCACTGACCACTTCTAGATGTATAGCTCGTGTCACCATACAGACGAATAGGCAGATGTAGCCTTTCGTAGCACGATGCCCACGGCCTTTAGTTGTCCTGACAGCTATTGGACCGGCGTAGTCTACACCACTTTGTCGGAAGGGTCTATCAGCTGTCACTCGTGATGGAGGTAGCTGACCCATTAGTGGTTGAATTGCCTGAGCGGAGTAGCGTATGCAAATTACGCACTTATGAATGTACGATTTTACTAAACTTCTTAAATTAACTATCCAATACTTGGTATGGATGTAATTAATTGTAAGCAAGGGACCTCCGTGGAGAGTCCGTTCGTGTGCGTCCGCAATTATTAATTTAGCTAAATGGGATTCGCGAGGTATTAAAATGGGGTTTTTTCGATCTTCAGACAGTTCAGCTCTCTGAAGTCTGCCTCCAACTCGCCAAATACCATTGATGTCTCGGAAAGGATTAAGTGAGGAAAACTGACCTTTCTTGTTATTCAGGTCTTTAGCAAAGTATTGGTCCTGACATAACCTTACACAAAGGACCATCACTTCTTGCAGTTCCTTTGCAGTTAACCAGGATGGCTTAAGATGACGCTCAGGTGAGTACGCTCTTCGACACCAAGCTAATACACGGATGAGTCGCCGCAATGAAGAAAATCTCTGTAAGAATCTCGTATCCCCCTTCTCAATGCAGGTAAGGGTGTGAGCCTTGACTGTCCCAGCCTTTTCTTCTAGTTTCGTTTCTATAAAACTACCCTTATTATAATTAATCTCTTCTAAGCGTAACCACTCAGGGCCATGGCTCCAGAGTTTCAAGTTCACCAATTCCGACGACTGGATCCCACGAGATGCAGGATCGGCAGGATTTTCCTTCGAGGCAACGTAGGACCATTGATTGCTGTCCGTAAGGGTAAGTATCTCGGAAACTCGGTTAGCAACGAACGTCTTCCATCGACTAGGATGATTACCAAGCCAAGCGAGTACTATTGAAGAGTCGGTCCACGCATGTAGATTTCGCTTCTGAATCGAAAGAGTCTCAGCCACTTCATGAAGAAGTTTGGCCAACAAGACAGCACCGCACAATTCCAGACGCGGAATTGATATCTGTTTTATAGGTGCGACTTTAGTTTTGGAGGTGATCAAACTCACATGAATATGATTATGTTGATCTATGATTCGAGCGTAGACTACGGCAGCAAAGGCTGCATTGGACGCGTCCGAGAACCCATGTAATTCAAGGATCTTATCAGTCTTACCAGACTTAATCCAACGAGGAACTCGGATCTCTGCTAGTCTGTGAAGATCATCGCGGAATTGGAGCCAATCTTCCAGTAGCGGCGATGGAAGTTCATTGTCCCAATCAATTCCAGAAAGCCACAGTCTTTGAATAAACACTTTGGCAGTAGTTATAGCTGGCGCCATCCAGCCTAAAGGATCGAACAAACGGGCGATGTCAGAAACAACACGACGTTTAGTGACTGGTCGTTCAATTGGTGGAAGTGTAACGGTACACTGGAACTCGTCTGCTTCTCTGTGCCATGTTACACCTAGAATTCTTAGGACTTCATCTGATTTAATTTCCCTTTCTGCCACTGAACTGTCCCTTTCTTCTATCATGCTGTCCATCAGCTTCTTGTTATTGCTCGCCCACTTCTGGAGAGGAAATCCTCCACGCATAAGTAGCTGTTTCATTTGTTCATAAACCTGAACCCCTTCAGACACAGAATAGCAACCTGTCATTAAGTCATCCATATAAAACTCGTTCATAACGCGACTTTTTGCCAGGGGAAAGTTTTCACCTTCATCACGAGCTAGCTGTTGAAGTGTTCTAACGGCTAAAAATGGAGCCGATGACGTACCAAACGTTACTCTGAGCAAGCGCAAGTGCTGCAGCTCCTCGCCCGGGTTTTCACGCCAATAAATGCGTTGAAAATCTACATCCCGTTCGCTAACTTTAACCTGTCGGTACATTTTGACAATGTCGGATACTAAAGCAATTGGATAACATCTCCAACGCATTATTAGATGTCGCAATTCAGGTTGTAGCGTTGGTCCCGTCATTAGGTCATTGTTCAACGAAACACCATTGGAGCCTGAACAAGATGCGTCAAAGACTACACGCACCTTACTTGTCGTTTTATCCTGTCTGACCACCGCATGGTGGGGTAAATACACGGCTTCTGGGTTGTCGTGATCATTAACCACTTCCATATGACCCATGTCTAGATATTCTTGGATAACCTTCGAATATTCTGCTTTTAGATTTGGGTTTTTAAGCAAGCGTCGTTCCAACATGAGAAATCGTTTTCGGGCTATCGGCCTGGAATTTCCATACTTACATGGTGGATCTTTTGCTTTTAGGGGGAGTCTGACTATATATCTGCCAGACTCATCTCTGCGCGTTGTTTGCGCGAATATTTCTTCGCATTTTCGCTCTTCTAGAGTAAGATGTTTGGTTTTAGGAGATGGTTCCGACTCCATCTCCCAGAACCTTTTCAGAAGGTCATCATTCGACTCTACAGCGTGCAAACTCACAAAATGACTCTCGCTTTGAATGTTGGTATCAGTACCGGACGTTAATACTTTGCCAGATAAAATCCAGCCCAACTTTGTCTTTTGTGCTACGACAAGACCGGTTGGATCTTTGACCAAATCTTCTAATAAGATCTGACTGTACACCTCCGCTCCCAAGAGAAGATCTATTTTATTCGGAACACCGAATGATGGATCTGCCAATTCCAAAGATGAGAGTTTCACTGGTAGGATACTAACCTCCTTACGAGGTAAGAAACAAGTTAACTTGCTTAAAACGTAGGCTTTAACCGATAAGGTAAAGCTGGGATCTGAGCGTGACTGAATTTTTAACATAACTGCAGCCTTTGAAGCAATGGCTGAGCTCGGATCACCGCCCAATCCTGAAATAAAGTTTGTTTCTGCGACCTTCTTCAGACCTAACATCTGAACAGCGGATTCCGTGACGAAAGACGCCTGAGATCCCTGATCTAGCAGAGATCTCAATATCACAGGTGTCTTGTCCGGCTCCGCATTCACCAATGCAGTAGCCAGTAGGACTTGACTAGGTGTGTTAACATGAAACGAGTTCATGTCAGGGTCATCTGAAGCCAAAGCGGAATCTTCATCGCTTAGAGTCTGTGAATTTGACGCAGTCGCGGTAGCAACTACGCTCTTGCTCACAGCTTGGTTAGCTTTGTTGGATTCGTTGGAACCTTTGAGATGTAATAAAGAATGATGATTTTTTTGACAAAGGCGACACTTAGTAGCGACTTTGCATGAATAGACAGAGTGTTCGGAGCTTAAGCATTTAAAACATAAACGTTCTGTTTTGGCAAAGTCACGTCGTTCGTCTACAGTTTGTTTCGCGAACATTTTACAATTTGCCAGTTTATGGCTCCCTCTACAGAATACACACGATACTGTTGTATTGGTAGTAACAACGTGAGAAGCAACCTTATCTAAATTTTGCAGTTTAGGATCTTTATATTCGGTGGATCTATATCTTTTTTCCAAAAAATCATTCCACAGTGTCATAGACGGTAGCTCATCGGCCTGTTTTGCAACCTTCTTTTCCCATAGCCTACGGGATTCAGGGTCCAGTTTCTGACTGAGAATATAAATCAACAAAACATCCCATGAACTAACGTCGACACCTAAATTGCTAAGCTCAATTAAGCACTCATTGGTCGTATCTGATAAAATTTTGATGGCACTAGACGACTCAAATGGCAAAACTTTTTGACTTAGTAGCTTTTTTAAATAGCAATTAACAAGATGTCTCTTATTATTGTACCGTTTTTCTAATACGGACCAACAGTTTTTATAATTATCAGAGGTGACTTTATAATGACGTAGCAGCTGTTCAGCTTCGCCGCTCAAAAACCCTTTTAAGTAATGCAACTTTTGGACATTGTCCAGACCGTTTTGTTTGTGAATCAATGATCTAAATGAATCCCTAAAACTAGGCCATTCCATATAGTCACCTGAGAATGAAGGAATGTTTATTTTAGGCAGTTTGACATTGTGCTTGTCTACATTATCAGTTTTAACAGTAATTGCATCTGGTTCAGGTTTTAACTGTATTATGTTTTCCTTTAAGAGTGATTTGTAGTCTATGTAACTCTCTTCGGTCTTATCAAAAACATCATTCACGGTGTAAGGTGAAGTTTCAAATTCAATTTTGTCTACTTCACAAACAATTCTACGGTGGATGGACGAAAATTCTTTCCATTGTCCCTCCAGCGTTTCGAGCCGTGTCGACACATATGCAAGCGTAATGCGTTCTTTGGGAGACTTTTTAAAATTAGTTAGTCCTTTTGTAATTTGTTGTGCAAGATTATCTTGCATTTTATAGTAATTCGCTGTCATATTTGTCGAACAGTAGGTACGCTTCTATTACAATAAAACCAAAACAAGCTGTTATGTAGTAAAATTTAACAAAGTCACCAGATATTAACAAATCCCTACTGGAAACACAATAATAATCAAAACAAGTTAAACAAACATTTTTTCAAAGTAAAACTATTTGCAAAAAATTTACAAGTTTAAAATAGTTGAAATTTTTTCTAAGTCCAAGATAGTTAAAATTTCCTAAGTCTCAGATTCACCGATCCAGCTTTGATATAATAAATGTCCAATTTTTTCTAAGTGTTTAGAACATGTAATAATTCGCTATGAAAACCGGCGTGGATTCCCCGTCAGAACACTTTTTGCGAATTTATTACAAGTCCATGCACTATGTTAAGCTTTTAAAGTTAAAGTCTCTGATCTTCATTAATCATGCCACAAGTTACTAAGTTTATTATCACTTGAAAATAAGGTCGAAAATGTACTCACTGTTTTTTCACCACAACACTTATCTGACGTCACTCACACTGTCCGTTGCTCACCGCTGCGGGGGTCCACTCGTTGAGGGGAGGGGGGAGGGGCACCCTCACCCGTTCCTTGGTCTCGTGCTTCCTTGTCTTCGGGGCTCGCTGTGTAAGTAGGTAGCAACCTTGCCACCATTAATTGTCACAGCTGACAATCCCTAAGAATACTAGAACCGAGTGGACTGCGCAGGTCAAACTTCGTGTCGCCACCATAGGCTAATTTCGAAGGACCATGTACACATCCCAAAAAGGTACTTAATCCAAAAATAAAACAACCAAGTAGGTATAGGTCGAAGTATATTCTAAGATCACATTGACTAAGGTAAACGTTCGATACGTAACGATAGTGCGTTCTAACTCGACGCTAACGCCATCTATTGACTAACTTAGTTAACTACCTATATGCCGTTCGATATGCAATATTGAACAGTAGCGTTTGTTACTCCTCGATAATGTAGCTTTCTATTGGTGAAAGATTTTTTAAAATCGGTTCAGTACTTTCAGAGATTACCCGGAAAATACATACATACATACACAATTGTTGCCAACGTTACCTCTATATAATAATATGACTTTTTTTAAATAAACTGTTGTGTCACAGGCGCTACACTACCTCCAAAACGTGTGCAACCATCCGAAGTTGGTTCTAACCCCGGAGCACCCTGAAGCTAGCAACATCTCGAGAGAACTTCAGACTAGCAACTCCACGCTTGACGATATCGAGCATTCTGCTAAACTGCCTGCACTGAAGTGAGTATCTTTAGTTATAGCAGTTAGAGAAAGTGTTGAATTGGTAAAAAACGTAATGTAACAGTGTTGACGGATCCGGTTTTTACGATCAGTCAATGGAGAGACTTTGTAGTTTGGTTGTGGGTATTGTTGTATTTAGGGTACCCAAAGGATAAAAATGGGACTCTATTACTGAGACTCTGCTGTCTGTCCGTCTGGCACCAGGCTGTATATCATGAACCGTGATAGCTAAACAGTTGGAATTTTCACAGATTATGTACAAAATAAATAAAATATTTAAGGGCTCTCCCATACAACAAACTTGATTCTTGACATAAAAACTTAATGACACTGCGATGTATTTTAACCACTAACGCCATTTAGTAATGCGAATGAAAAATTGGCGCCAATGGTAAAATAAATGTTAACTTTCGCGTTGCGTTCACGGATTGGTTGGTCCAGTGTTTATTTTAGGATTCCGTATCCAACTGTGATAGTGGTACGAAATACTTCGTGCGCGAGTTCGACTCGCACTTGGCCGGTTTTTTTTATTAAGACTCCACTGCTCGTCTGTCTGTCACCGGGCTTTATCTCATAAACCGTTATAGCTCGAAACTTGACATTTTCACATATGATGTATTTGTTGCCGCTATAACAACAAGTACTAATAAAAACAAAATAAATAAAAATATTTAAGTGGGCTCCCTTAAATATTTACATAAAAACCGTGATTTTTGACATAAAACGGAACGATACCGCGATGTATTTTTGCTAACGCCATCTATTAATGGAGTAATAGACTTAACGTTCGCGCTGCGTTTACGGATTGGTTGATCTAGCTTTCATTTTAGAGTTCCGTATCCAACTGTAATAGTGGTACGAAAACCTTCGTGCGCGAGTCCAACTCGCACTTGGCCGGTTTTTTTTCTCCATCAAACACCAACTCACACTGTTGGGCGTTTCTTCCAGACAACTCCTCCTGGACTGCGGTATCGGCACCACATGCGACGTGGACACCGAGACGGTGGTCTCCCAACACCGAGCCCTCATCTTCTGCCAGCTCAAGAAGATGCTGGACATCGTGGAGCGGGATCTCATACAGCGGCATCTGCCGACCGTCACCTATCTCAGGCTGGATGGAAAGGTACGGTGGTTAAGGAGAAACACACTGTACATTTCTCACTAGCGTTTGAGGACTCGATCAGTCTAAAACTGATCCCGGACGGTACAGCGGATTCTGCCTGCAAGTCGGAAGAGCCGACGGCCTAGTGGGAACGCTGTAACATATACAGGGTGAACCATTTAAATGGGCCTTCAGGGGGATATCCTAAACTATAAGAGATAGCGAAAAATGCTGAAAGGAGTCGCGTCCCCGATTTTGACAAAAACTAAATTGGCATATTTAGATTTTTGAAAAATTAATTACCCTAGCCAAGAATCGAACCTTGTCTTTTTGCAAAAAAATAAACATCCTATATTATTATACCGATCGATAGTGTTGCTGATAAAGATCAAATCCTGGAAACAAACATAATATGGTAAATCAAGGCAAATGCCTATTTTTTAATAAAAATATTTAATTACATTAAAAACGAATCTAACAGTGATATCCATCACTACTTTCAACAGTATCTAAGCTTATGCTTTTTTTTTGCAATAATTATGAAAGAGAGAAAAGAAAACATCAACTAAGATAAACAAAGAAACTGTAGAGAAATTGATAGAATTAGTAGGCAAATTGACGGTTACAACCATCAGTACCACCCTTTGATTTTTGGGGTATGCTGTTACGTCAAAAATGTATTTTGTTTTGCTCTACTGTAAAATCGAATTCTAAGGCTCACGGCCTTTCATCCCCGAGGTTTCGATGTCATTTTATCTTGGAGAACAGAAATGTCGGGCGTATCGGGCAAGTTGATTCTTTAAAAATGATCATTTTCGGGCGTAAGCACCATTACGTTACTAAGTATGTAACTTACAACCCAAAATCTCAAAAAATCTGTTTTATTTTCTTCAAAAAATGGGGTTGTAAACGCCATTTTTTGGCGAATTGGAAGATTTTAAATATACTGATCGATAGAGAATGAAAAAATAAGTAGGACTGCATTAAAAACTCATTTTCGCCAAAATGGCGGTTACGCCCTTTGAGCCCCAAGGTATCGATATAGTTGGAGTTCTGGATTAGCATATAGACTTTACTACTTTAATTTACTTTAAATTTTTATAACACAGACTACTTTTGATTTACAGAACATTTGCCATTTGTTCAATTCGGTAAAAGTAACATTTGAACCATTATCTGTGTCGACAGGTGCCGCCCCACCAACGTCACGCCATCGTGTCCCGCTTCAACAACGATGTGTCTATCGACGTGCTGCTTCTCACTACTGCGGTCAGTTACCTTACATTATACTATGTGCGTGCGACGACACAATGTGTCGACAGGTGCCGCCCCACCAACGTCACGCCATCGTGTCCCGCTTCAACAACGATGTGTCTATCGACGTGCTGCTTCTCACTACTGCGGTCAGTTACCTTACATTATACTATGTGCGTGCGACGACACAATGTGTCGACAGGTGCCGCCCCACCAACGTCACGCCATCGTGTCCCGCTTCAACAACGATGTGTCTATCGACGTGCTGCTTCTCACTACTGCGGTCAGTTACCTTACATTATACTATGTGCGTGCGACGACACAATGTGTCGACAGGTGCCGCCCCACCAACGTCACGCCATTGTGTCCCGCTTCAACAACGATGTGTCTATCGACGTGCTGCTTCTCACTACTGCGGTCAGTTACCTTACATTATACTATGTGCGTGCGACGACACAATGTGTCGACAGGTGCCGCCCCACCAACGTCACGCCATCGTGTCCCGCTTCAACAACGATGTGTCTATCGACGTGCTGCTTCTCACTACTGCAGTCAGTTACCTTACATTATACTATGTGCGTGCGACGACACAATGTGTCGACAAGTGCCACCCCACCAACGTCACGCCATCGTGTCCCGCTTCAACAACGATGTGTCTATCGACGTGCTGCTTCTCACTACTGCGGTCAGTTACCTTACATTATACTATGTGCGTGCGACGACACAATGTGTCGACAGGTGCCGCCCCACCAACGTCACGCCATCGTGTCCCGCTTTAACAACGATGTGTCTATCGACGTGCTGCTTCTCACTACTGCGGTCAGTTACTGTTGACTGCACTATAGCAAGCATCTACACACGTTACGCCTACCAGGAAGGGGTACTTCAATTCTACAAACGAACGAAATAATGAAAATCTGACAACCATCCTTCAAAACCTTCAAAAACAAAACGGATGGATGACAGATTTTATTTTGGAATTTTCGTTCGTAGAAGCTCGTAGCTTGCTGTACAGAGCCTGCGTGGAGGTAGAGGAGACGGCCGCGTATGGTCCGTTTGCAATGTCCAGGATAGGCGTAGATTAAACTAGGAACTATTGAACACATCAACGACTTAAAACGATCCTCACGGAGTTGTTGGTCTACTATAAGGTTGCTGGATACGCAGCCTTATGCTGCACATCCTTGGTGGAAAAGCAGCCTAAAGAAGGCTTGTCCACGCTGCTTTCTATGGTTCGTGGTCCTTTTTTGATGAACTTACTATTTTCGCCAACGACTTCCTCAATTTATTATTACATAATTATAATTAGACATCGAAAACGATGAGTAACCGCCGCACTCAGAGACATTTAATGGTTACTTAAACTATACTAAGTAACGATTTCTCAAAGAAAATCTTTACTTAGTATAGTTTAAGAGGATAGTCTCCATTCTCTTTCTCCATACAAACGTAGTTTAAATTTTCCTCCCTGGATAAAGACATTAGAGCAAATATGTTTATGCCATAAAACTTATATCTGTCATGACTATGCATCTACCTTTTTATTTTTTTCATTTTATTATTTTTTATTATTTTTTTAAATAGAAAATTAAAAAAATAAAAAGTTAGATGCATTGTCATGGCAGATATAGGTTTTATGGCATAAACATATTTGCTCTAATGTCTTTATCCAGGGAGGAAAATTTAAACTATGTTTGTATGGAGAAAGAGAATGGAAACTATCCTCTTAAGTAACCATTAAATGTCTCTGAGTGCAAGGCTATTCGCTGCATGAAGAATCGGAAAGCTGTCGGCGCCGATGGAGTCCCCATCGAAGTATGGAAGGCTATGGGTTCTCGTGGTGTGGGCATCTTAACCAACCTTTTTAACCGCATACTCGAGACCGGCAGAATCCCCGCCCAATGGAGACTGAGTGTTATCACTCCAGTGTTCAAGGGCAAGGGATCTGTGCAGGAGTGTGGAAGTTATCGTGGTATAAAGGTCATGTCCCACACCATGAAGCTCTACGAGCGTATAGTTGACTCTCGGATCCGGCAGGAGTGCACTGTCTCGGAGGGCCAGTATGGTTTCCGCCCCGGTCATGGTACCATGGACCCTGTTTTCGCCCTAAGGATCGTTATGGAGAAATACAGAACGAAGAATACGCCTCTGCATTTTCTGTTCCTGGACTTGCAGAAGGCCTTCGACTGTGTTCCTCGCGTGATGATCTGGTGGGCGCTGCGGTCCAAAGGGGTGCCTGAAACTTATATTGAAACCATCCGGGACATGTACCGAAATTCCGATTCAGTGGTGGGAACTGCTGTTGGTGACACTAAATCTTTCCCCATTACAGTCGGAGTCCACCAAGGATCCGTCCTAAGTCCGTTTCTGTTTAGCGTAATACTGGACACACTGTCCGTAGTCATCCGAGACGCACACGAGCAACCCCCGTGGATGCTCATGTATGCTGATGATATTGCGCTGGCGGACTCGGATAAGGGACGGCTTGGAAGGCGTGTAAATGCTTGGAAAGAGTCACTTGAGAACGGCGGTTTGCAACTCAACGTAGCGAAGACCGAATACTTGGCTAGCAATACCACAGATCCCACACCTGTCTGCGTAGACGGTCACATAGTCGAGCGGACAGACCAGTTTAAGTAGTTGGGATCTGTGCTTCACGAGTCCGGCGACATCGATTGTGACGTCAAGTCCCGCATTTCGGCAGCTTGGGCCAAGTGGCGAGAGGTAACTGGTGTCATCTGTGACCCGAAGATGCCGGTTAAACTGAAGGGACAGGTCTATAAAACGATCATTAGACCTGTCCTTTTGTATGGTAGTGAGGCGTGGCCATTGCTTGAGCGACATAAGCAGGAGCTGCGTGTCACGGAGATGAAGATGCTGCGCTGGATGTGTGGAGTGACGCGAAAAGACCGCGTCAGAAACTCCCGCATCAGGGGCAGCCTTCATGTCCGAGACTTTGCAGACAAACTGCAAGAATGCCGCTTACGGTGGTACGGCCACGTTCTGCGAAAACCGGCTGGTTACGTGGGAAACAAATGTCTTGCCATGGCGCCTCCGCCCAGCCGCGGCTGATTGGGAAGACCCAAGAAGTGCTGGCTTGACGTTGTAAGATCGGATATGCGTGCAAATGGCCTCACTACACGGGATGCCGAAGATCGTGCGAAGTGGAGACGTAAAAGTAGGAAAGCGGACCCCGGGCTCTCGAGAGAGATGCATCCGGGAACAACGCTCGGATGATGAAATGTCTCTGAGTGCAGCGGTAAGACCCATAAATATATGAAATGTCCTCCTCAACTGTACAAAATACATATTGAAGTCACTCCCACATATATTTTACTGCTGGATATGAAGTCTGCGTCTCAGACAAAACATTCTATAATACCCATTGATGTTAACGTGTAAATTTTCCCCTTTCAGGTGGGCGGTCTGGGCCTCAACCTGACCGGCGCAGACACCGTGATCTTCGTGGAGCACGACTGGAACCCCATGAAGGACCTGCAGGCCATGGACCGCGCGCACCGCATCGGACAGAAGAAGGTCGTCAACGTCTACCGCCTGGTCACTCGGGACACGCTCGAGGAGAAGATCATGGGGTATGTACTTAGATGATGATGATGATGCCAGCAGCAGTGATAAAAGCCTTTGCCACTGATTAGTGCATAGCCCACTTACATACCACTTACTTCCACGCACTTTAATGCTACCCACCCTTCAGAGATAGGGCCATTCCCGCTCCGGCATCGAATTTTGGAACAAAAAAAACGCTAAAATTCTAAATACAAACTCATCTGTTTACAGGTTACAAAAATTCAAGCTCCTAACAGCGAACACAGTGATCAGCGGCGAGAACGCTGCCCTAGAGACAATGGGAACCGACCAGCTTCTAGACCTGTTCAACCTGTCATCGGGGTCGGGCCAACAGGAACCACCCAACTCTAACACGAAGAATATATTGGAGACTCTACCTGATCTCTGGGATGATACTCAGTATGAAGAGGAGTACGATATGACCACCTTTATCAAAGGTTTGAATAATATGAAGCCTTGAACATGTTTGTAGTAATGAGCTATGGGTTATATGACGACATTTTGACCTTGACATCAGGGGTAGGAATTGTAGGAAACCGGTTTCTGTCATTGAACTGTCACTGTGCTAAAACAATTTCGGTTAAAGGTTTCGGTTACTAACCGGTTTACACCAGAAACCGGTTTACCTTTAAATAATAACCGATTTAGTAAGCAAAATTAACCGATTTATTTCATTTCTCTAGTTTCAATCGTACACCATCTATTGTATCCAGTGAATATTACATTATAAGATTTACAAGTTTTGGTTTTGTTTGAGTTTTCTATGTTGAACTGGTTAATTCAGCTTACGATATCAGTTAGCGTCCCGTTCTCTGTATGCGGTTATCGATATCATTCCTGTCATTATCATAACTGTTCAACTAATGAACCGGTTATGTGATGAACGGCAATTTTACCGGTTTATGAACGATATTAATCGGTTTCGGTTCCTGCTTGACACTTTTATAGATTCAAGTACGAATATTCTCTACGCTCAGTTTATACGTCGAGTGTCAACGTGTATCCGCCGCCCGCGACACTGCAGTACTCATTGATTTTTAAGTAAAATTGCTACCATGTGGGTGGACGGTATCGACATTTGTGTCGAGTGTCGGTGTCGTCGTGTATTCTTAGCTTTAGGGTGTGAATTATTCGTAGGACAGTGTCGCAGGATGTGGATTGAAATTCCACCGGAGGAATTGAATGTAGAAGAAATGTATCTTTTCAATCATTCTTAATAACGGCTTTTTTTTTTCATTTTATTATCACATTTTATTAAAGAGCGGCTCCTGTAACGATTCTTAAACATATTTAAAGTTCTTAAACGTGTTTAAACAGCTGCCTAATTGTGTGGTAATAATTTCAACCTTTATATTATTGGTTTAAGATTGGAGTTCAGTTTTCAATTTTAAATGATTTTTTAATGTATTTAATTAAATATGTTTATGCACCATGTAATGCAAGCTGCCCTTAATTTAATTATTAATTTCTTTTTTTTGTATCAATTCGGCATAGATTTTATTTCTTATTATTTATTGTAATGTTATTTTAAAGTTACATTTTATCCAGGGTTTTAACGAAAAGAAATTCTACGCATAAATGCGTAGAATTGCTATTCGTTGCTTATTCCAGTTTGGTAGAATCGAGCCTAATCCCGGGATTAAAATGTAATAATGTGTACCATTAATAAAAAGTTAGTTTTAAAGTCTACCCCCTTACTTATAAACAATAACTAAGTTTATGTAACGTTTGTCACTCTCTGTTGTCTTTGAAACTTCATGTCACAGTAAAAGACAAACGTTACATGAAGTTAGTCATCGTTTATAAGTAAGGGGGTTAATGTTTTAAGATTGCGGCTCTTGGGCTATTTGTAGACACGATAAGTATATCCATCGCACTACTGCGAGCTCTGCATTTAACGATATTATTTATAGAACAATGCTAACAATCACAAAAAAGTGATCCATTGGGTTCCTTTTTCAACTTTTGAGGTATGGAACCATGATCAGATGTAACAGTAAAAGTTAAGCCAAGTAACTTCGTTAGCGCGATTCAGTGCCGACCAGCGCCATCTACCAGCGCTACACCCACCTTGCTCCTGCCGATACTGGTCCTGGTACGCGAGAATCTATATTTATCTATTTATGTAAAAGTCCTGCCGAGTAACTTTGTTAGCGCGTTTCAGTGGGCACTAGCACCATCTGTTGCCACAAGAAGGCGGCGTCTTAGTATAGGAAACACTAAAAATAATTCGTTGTAAGATGTATGTATGCAATACTGGTATGTCACACGCATGTGCGATGGAAACATAGCGTGGAAATATAGAGGCTGGTTGTTGTTAAGGTTAACTTTAAGTATGATGTGTTTTTAACTTTAAATAAATCTATTAAGAGAAGTTTTAAATAACTAACGCGTAGGTATGTATTATATACATAGCTTTCTGTACAAGCTCTTTATACAGGCCGAGTCATTTAAACCGGCCTCCAGGAGTATTTCCGAAACTTTATGACATAGCTAAATATGCTGAAAGGAGTAGCACTCCAGATTTCAACAAAAACTAAAATGGCATATTAAAATTTTTAAATTATGGCTAAAAATTATCTTATATTATTGTGTCGATCGATAGTGTCGTTCTTATTGTTTAGAAATCGATCTTGATAGTCGGTCTAAATGAATAACCCTGTATAGTGACGAAAACCGGCAAAGAAATCCGTTGAAAAACCGAACAAGCTCAGTAAGAGGTTTTTCGAAACTTTTAACGACCGTAAGACATTTTCTAATGAAATAATTTTAGTACTTTTTAAGAGAGAGATTCTTAACTTACTATGAATTAGTAAGTTTACTCTTTTACTGCTGACAACACAACGTGTGTGTGTTTTTTACCGTGTTCGCCAGTGCAGTAGGCACACAACAGGTGTGTTTTTTACCTGACACGCGTATACCAACTGCACACGAGGCTATTTTGTTGTTTCGGGTCCAGCAGCCAAAGTGTTTCTACTTTTAAAGTTAACAGTCAATAGAAATCTATAGAGTTTCACTAAACCATCTCTCAATATGCTATGAAATTATTTCATAAGAAAATATCATCATACTCTTGGTTTAACATGCCTACTACCTTCTTGGCTTTTTTGAAAGTTATGCAGTAGAGGCCATAACGATGTTTTGAAATTCAGGCCCTAGAATCAACCTTAAAAATCACCCAAAAGTGGATAATATTACGGTAGTTGTAAGTGTCATGTTTAAAAATGAGTAGTAAATGACGTAGAAAACCCTGTCTTGTAGTCTCGAGAATATTTAGTTTCTATTAGGAATAACTTAGTAGCTTAGTTTTGTATTTGATTGAATAGACTAACAAAATTATTTTAACGCGACTACGGCGAAGCCAAAAGGAAGGGCTATGTTATGTTTTGGCAAATCCAAGATGGCCGCCGCTACAAAATGGTGAATTATGTATTTTTTTATTTCATCGATATGTCGCAGGCAACTGGTTTAGTCAGCCATCTAGTGAATTGTATTCAGCCGTATAGTCGAATAAAACAATTGCTATGCAACCAACTATAAGGTTTAGTTAGCATGACCCATGCTATAGTGCTTTCATCTTTAAATTCCTATGCCGTTATGTTGGTAGCAAAACATATAAGTGCTGTCTTTATGCCTTAAACGTGCTACCTTGAATTTAGGGAGGTTTGTTTATAAGGAATGAATGGATAAATCTCCGTGAATACAAGGTATAAGGTATAGCACATTCAAGGGATTAAGGCAACACTTATTTGTTTTGCTGCCTACACAACGGCATAGGAGTTTAAAGATGAAACGCTTATTCTTACAAAAAAAACTGTCACTTGATAGATTTCTGTCAAATAGTTTTTTTTAATTTGTGAAATTAGGGCTTCATACCACGAGTTTCACATAAAGCCAGGTTCAAGTCAATATTTTTCAGTCGTTTTCATTGAAGCTTTACAGCGAGTAGGAACCTATAACTAAGAAGAAAAAGAATACGAGGCATAATTCGATAAATCGAATGCAAAATAATAACTTGACACTGTGAACGACCCTGTGCGAAGTCCCAAATAAATAAAAACAAGGCTAGGAAAGTCGTTGATCGTTAACTAGTAGCCTAGCCGTTTATTTACATGGCTGAGTATTCATAAGGAAGCCTATTGAACGGCGCCTTTAAGATAACGGGCTACAGATATGGCTAATTAAAACAGTTGCCTGTGCGATAATTAAACCACATGCGGATACTCCCCGCAAGCAATTGTGGAGCCAAATGGCATGCTTTAACGAAAATCCCCCGCACCCCCGAATGCGGGCTGTAACGACCAATAATGTTTCGTACCTAACCCTCATAATTAATTTTATTATTGCCATAGACTTACTTTATCTGGACCAGCTGTTTCAAACACTTTCTTTTACAATTGCAAATTTATTTCTTGTACATACTTTATACACCTCGCGGTTTTACATGCATAATTTTTGCCTATGGACTTCAGATTAAGCACATTTTTATAAATGTCGTACCTAGTGATGTGCCGCTGGGAATATTCCCAATTCCCAGTAATTTACTCATAGTAATTTACGGGAATATTCCCAATATGCCCGGGAATATTCCCCAAAGTTTCCAACAATCAATATTATATAATTGTCAAAGTAAATCGAGTTATTACTGCAGATTAGTTGTTGTAACTTATATCTAAGCTAACTTACCTAAATAACATTTATAGTTCATAATTGGAAAATTAAAAACAGGGCCTAGAAACTCCCCATGGTCAAGGCAGACGGAGAACAGTCTCCGAAAATGGTCTCCCAAATGTTTCGAGGCCATAGCCAACACGCGACCTGGTATACCGTCAGGCCCAGGTGCAGTGGCCTTGGCTCTGACACGACGGAGAACCATTTTTAACACCTCAGCGGTCACTTCAGGGTTATCGTTTAAGCCTTCTTTAAAAGCCGCAACGATCTCCGAAACGAAATTCGGATCAAGCGTCGTTGTTATGGAAGGGGTCTGAGCTTTTTCCTAGCTAGACGATAGGGATGCCCCCATGGGTCTTCGCTCACTCAACGATGTTAGCATATCCTCTTTTCTTGGCAAGCAAACCCAGTTCTCTAATACTTACGCATATATGTTATACCGTCCCCAGCTATGCAAGAGTATAAAGAGAGGGGTCTGCTGTACCGTCAGGTCACCCCGAAGGGCAACCGTCAGGGATCAGTTATAGACCGATCGAGTCCCCAAATGCTAGATTTAGCCTTTTTCTTGGTAGTGGCCATCGCTATCAGGGCCTTCTTGGCCTGCTTATAGGGGACGTGGAGCTCCTCCTTCACGAGATCCACCTCTCCTGGTGTAAGCCGGCGACCTCGGCGACGACTCCGATGTCGGGTGTACGGGCGGCGCGCTACTACGCAGGCGTCGCGTTGGGAGGCTACCTCCGCGCACCATCAGTACTCCTGTCGCGAGGGACTTCCCACGGGGCATCGCCGAGTCGCAGACGCTGGTCATGGCCCCATGAGCCACTCAACTTCAGAGTTCACATCATCCAGGGCCTTCGGCACGGGCACCCAGGCCTGGATAATGGTTGCCTACTCGAGTAGCTCCGGATCTAGCCGCTTCAGCGTCTAGCGAGGACGGTCCATACAAAGGAAATTGACCGGAGAGTTAGATGTCTGGGCGAAGAGTATGTCGAACTGGATATACCGGTGATCCGACATAGACTCCATCTCCTCCACTACTCTCCAGTCGCACAATCTACGGGCAAGAGCGGGAGAAACAAACGTGAGATCCACGATCGACTCTCCCCGTGGTGCCACGAAAGTGCTTGTGGATGACCTCGAGGCCGATAGTGTCGACCCAGTCCTCGAGTATTCCACCCCGAGTGTCAGTAGCTCTGCCGCCCCACCTGGGCGAGTGTGAGTTGAAATCCCCCAGGACGAGTGCGGGACGAGACTGAAGCCGGGCCCGAACGGCCCCAATCTCGTCCAGGAAGGATTCGAACTCAGAATCGCGCCGCCTCGGTGCAAAGCACACACCGAATACAACTACTTCTCCCCACTGCACAGCGATGTAACCAACGCCGCGGGCAATGGGCTTCGGGGACGGTACACATAGGGCTCGGGACGGGATAACCGCGACTTTGGATGGATGTGCGGAAACGGAAACGGGGAGTGCAAGCTATTAAGGACACTCGATATCCACAACGACACCATTCATATCTTCCTCGGAGGCCGTAGTTGAATAAGCTGGAGCCGAGAATCGTTTTCCGGCTGCTTTAGTTCTTTTCTAATTTGGCTTTTGGGCCTTACAATCCTTGGTGCCCATTTGATGTAATTCTGATTAGACACCATAATAAAACATTATAACTAAACTTTTAGTATTTCATTATCATCGGGAATATTCCCTGAAACATTGGAAATTTACTCGGAATATTCCCAGGAATATTGGAAACTTACGGAAATTTTCGCCTTAGAAGGGCAATTAACTTTTTGCATCATATTAAACGATATTAGTAATGCAAATTGAACGATAAAAATAAAAACATAGAAAACTAATACGCAATGTAAGCAATTTTCCCCTATATTTCCATTTTTGGGAATATTGCCGGGAACGTTACTGGGAATATTCCCAAAATTCCCAATATTCCCGGGAACAGCACATCACTACGTACCAATCGTTATACTTCGTTTTTTAATTGTAGACTAAGATTTGACACAACTTCCTGAAGAAAAAACGTCAAATATAAAAAAAAAACAAAACCTCAAATCAGAGTCTGAAATTAAAAATAAAAACAAAGTATACTCGTACTTCATAAATGAGTACCACAATCACGACGCGGACGTACGACATTTATCTGTAAAGTGCGTTTCATCTTTAAATTCCTATGCCGTCATGTTGGTAGCAAAACAAAAAAGTGCAAAATACAAAAAAAAATATGTGCTAGCTTGAATTAAGCGAGATTTGTATTTAAAGAATGAATGAACGAATCTTCCTGTATTCAAGGTTTAGGGTATAGCACATTCAAGATATTAAGGCAAGACTTTTTTGTTTTGCTACCAACATGACGGCATAGGTAATTAAAGATGAAACGCACTATATGTACTCGTATTGTGTCAAATGTTCAATTGATGAGTAAACAGAGCATAGCTAAAGAATGGAGCTAAAGAGACAGGCCTGTCTTCACGTCAGTAAGTAGTAAGTCTATGGCTATTAGATATAACTAGGTTAGGTTCAATATAAGTTCCTTTATGTAAGTTATATACCTCAACGGCTTTTCTTTAAGAGTCAAAAGACCTAAACATTACTTCGTAAGAACAGTGGCCACACTATCGCCAGTAGGACCTAAACTACTTAAAAACGGTCCTGCATACTAATGAAAACGTTTAAAGTTTTTCGTGTTTTTTAACTGCCTTGCTTTGAACTGTGGTATTAGGGTCGTAGGTCCTTGTGATAGAGGCTACACTTGCTACGACCTACTTATAGTCGGTTTTTTTTCGACCTGCCACTGCCACTGTCATGCTGCCGGCCTGTATGGACGGCCTGTCTGATAAACCGTAATTTGAGTTGCTCATTTAAGAACGTGGCGACTGTTATCATTTCCATACAAACTTAATACCAAAATAAATTATGAAAAATTATGATATTAAGGTAGAAAACTAAATTTTTCATAATTTATTTTGGTATTAAGTTTGTATGGAAATGGTAACAGTCGCCGCGTTCTTAGGGAGCATATGGAAACTTATCCAAGATGCAAATCTTTACAACTTTTTTTTTAAGTTTTCATCCACTCCTTGCTAGGGGCCTGTCCTTACAAAGTAATGTGTAGATATTTTCTTTTGATTTGATATATTTATTGTTCTTATTAGTGGTAAGAAACAGTCATTTCGTTTAGTCATTTTTGTAGCGTTTAGTTTGTAAGCTATTGATATTGGGTGTTTTGTTTTAGTTAATGTGTACCTGCTCAAATAATGAAAGAGAAAAGGATACCTTCTGCGTACAAACGTAGTTGGCTGTTTCCTCCCTGAATAAAGACATTATAGCAAATATGTATACGCCACACAACCTGTATCTGATATGACCAACCTTCTGTGTTTTAGTTTTTTTCGTTTACTAATTAGAATACAAATAAATTTATTAAAATTGGAATATGAAAGAAAAACAAAATTTAGGGGCCCGGGCATAGTCATGGCAGATATAGTATAAATTTTATGGCATAAATACTCTCTCATTCATTTCATTATCCAGGGAGGAAACAGTCGACTACGTTTGTATGGATAAAAAGAGTACCTAGACCTAGGATACACTTTTCTTTTTCGATAATGGTAAGTCCATTATCGAAAAAGAAAAGTGTATCCTTTCCTCTTAAAGTTCAGACCACTGAGCTGGATTTGACATTGCAATGTTTGTATAACACACACTTACACACTTATTCCCTTACTTATACACAGCTGCATAAGCTTTGTATCGTTTGTCTTTTACTGTGACATGAAGTTTCAAAGTTACATAAACTTAGTCATTGTTTATAAGTAAAGGGGTTTAAAGCTAACTCCATATAGCTTCGCGGTGTGTGGCCTGTGCTTTTTGAGTACCTGTATAAATGATGCAAAACTAGTATTTCCATAGATTATTGCTATTAATTGTTAAACAATTATTACGGAATACGGATCTAATCAGGTGGTGTTTTTAGAACGGTTCAGGAACTTTCCATTTCCCGTGAAGTGTGCCGCGATTAGATCAGATATAATTGTTTTTGTTTTATCGAAATATATGTACCTACCATGTACCAAAGAAAGTCTTGAGTAGGTGTCATTTTCAGTGCGTAACGTAGGTAATATCCGCGCGCGATGTGAATGAGATACGACCTTTTGGAACTAAGACGCGCGCGGTCCGCAGCCGGCCGCTTCGGCGGCAAACTTGCGTTGAAGCTTTTTTTTTCTTATTGGCCTCGGACTCTCGAGATGCCATTTATCAGGTTACCGGCGTTGAAGCTAACTTTTCTTTGGTCATTTTGATTTACTTTGACAAGGTTCTGTCCCATTCTCCTCGAGCGCGAAAATTAATGTTATTTCTATGAGTTATGTTTGATTTATTTGACTATATGTATCTACTACTTATATTACTAAAGTTATGATTAATTTGTTTGCTTTGAAAGTAATAGTGAAGTAATAATGTTTTTATTTTTAATTGTTCGATAAATAATGATACCTAAGTAAGTCCTGCAAGTCAATTATTGATAATATGATTGTTTATTTATTTCATTCAAATATCTTTTATAATGTGTTGACTTAGTCTAAGTTGTGTGTGTCGAAAAATGAAAATAAAAGAACTTTGTATACCTATTCAATTGAATTATTGATTTTGTCCTGCAACCCGTTCCCTGGTCGGGACCAGGGAACGGGTTTTATGGTGGATGTCCCCGAGACCCTGAGCACTGCCCTGAGCAGTTCGCTTCGTCATTCTTCATTCGCACCGCGAGGGATTGGAATCAGCTGCCTGAGTCTGTATTTCCTGGCGAGTACAATTTGGGGGTCCTTCAGTCGCGTGTAATAGGTACCTACCTACCTGGTAGGTCAGCGTGCTTCATCTTACACCCATCGCAACAAGTGTGATAGTGATCAAACGCTGCCTGGCCTAAGTAGCTATACGTAATAAAAAAAACGTCGTGATTTTGTTTATTGATCGAGCGACCGAAGCGTCTCTGCTTCCAGTTTGGCAAAACTTGCTTTCATCTGTCAGTATATTCTATGTAAGTATGTAGGTATATTTTGTTCCTTCTCTACAGGTCGCATTTTTCAACCGAATTTGATAAAACTTGCAACCACCTCGTTTGGTTTGAGTCAAGTCACGGTGTGTCAAGTCACATGGTTCTTCCTTAACGATTTCAACTCGTTTACTGGACCCAATTGATTGATCGATTAACGCTTTATTGTACCATAAAGAAACAAATTGAATATTCGGTATAAAACGCAGATGTGATGTGATACACAACTTGATCGGTGGATACACATCACCAATTATCAAGTTTCATCATAGTCGGAGTTTTTGCTTGAAGAACATACCTAAATTTCTAATCTGGGGGCACGGCGCGGCATCGGCAGTGCCCCCGCCAAGTAATATTAGTAGGATATATTATGTATACATGTAATGTAAACAGTGTAAACAAACTCAACACATTTATTTATTGTGAAAAAATAGGCACACTCACCATCCACTTTTCTGACTACATGCGTCCGGCTTAGATGCATAACAATGGGTTCTTATGCAGAGGGATCTGCGTTTGCGGTATAGATGGTATAATATAAAATAAAATAAATTATTTATCCGCGGCTTGTACGATACGAATAGGATTCGTAAAGACACCTCCCGCCAAAACTGTCCGCTGTCAAAACGTTCTGCGTAGAAAGAAACGAGTTCTGGGTGTTACCATAACTGTAATTAAAAAAAAGCAGAACTTAAAAATTCGAAATGGGTAAGTTTTATCGAACGAAATGTAGCAACGAACTCAGAATATATTTGTTACTCGTAGAAAAATTATGTATGAGTTAGTGGGAAAAAGCTGGTGTCAATGGCAATGATAGATTAGTGATTGATGACAAAAGAACGTTATGATTTTGGCTTGTCCTAATATTATTAAATGACTTATTGTAATGACTATGACTTTGGTTGGACTACCTCCAACCAAAATATGAAAAATAATCAAAATAGACATGATTGGCAACACTTACAAATGGAGTGTAGTTTCGCATTTATCCGCTAGAGCGCAGCACTGTTCATCAACACCATGGCGAGGGCGATGTCAAGCGTGTGAATAAAATTTTGTTTTCTACGTGATAAACATTGTTTTCTATTTTATCTACGAGCAAAAAGACTTCCAACAAAGTTATAAATAGTGTTTGTTTATTATCAAGTTCATAGACTGCAGCTAAAAAGTTAAAAGTTTTGTGTGTGAAGTTTGAACGAGAACTCCAGGGTTTTTGGAATTCAGTGTCAACGAGGTAAGAATTTAATGCTTTACGAGAAGATTACTGTTTCTAAAATTAACACTTTACGAAGTAAAGCACAGTTTTACTCTTGCACACTTCGTAATTAGCTCATTGTAGTATTTTGGTAGCAACTTTGAAATTGCACAGGTAATGGTTAAAAATACTTCAGGCTAAGGTTAGGTCAGGATCTCTTGATGTATTTACTTCTGATTTGTTGTAAGAGAACGCATGTTTAATGGACTTTAACATAGCATGGTATGATAGAATGCCAAAAATTTGACAAAAAGTTTGCTGATGTTTACAAACTTTGTCAACTTTTGAGTTTTTATTTGTTGTTGAAAAACGCAGTCTTCTGCCCTAATGCAAAACAGTAACGTTATCACAATGAATAGGTGCATTTTATGGTGAAGTTAACTTTTGAAGGAGGGTGTCTAAGACTATTGTGTTGAGTACACTATACACATAGCCAAATTATGACTTTTAAGCCAAGCAATCCACACCTTTAATCCTCCCTCACAGTTTTCAAACATCTTTCTGTTTTCATGTGCTCATAAATAACTTTCAAGTGCTGTTGAAGAGCAAATAATAATAAATAAATATTGCACATAGCACAATCTATCCCCTATAGGTACTGTGGGTACACACAATGCAATCTATACATGTAAAATAAATTACCTGACTGACCTATAAATCAACCCATAACTAGAAGCAATCATGGGGTCTGCATAAATACTTGTCCCTGGCCGTGATTTGCTTTCAGGCTCATCCTACACAGTAATTATTTAACTACCTACTAGCTAAGTCCGATCTCGCGGGAATATCAGAATAAATAGTAAAAACTCTATGTCTCAATCCAGATTTTCAGCTATCTGTATACCAAGTTTCATCCCAATCAGTTCAATAGTTTTTGCGTGAAGGCATATCAATCATTATTTACTTATTTTCTCATAAATTTCCAGTTTTATAAATATTAGAATGATTGTAATAGAGACCTACATCATTTCATAGAGATCATCCCATGGCATATCTATGAATGTCATACTTCTCAGTACTCCTCACCAAGAAACCATCCCATCCTGCAAGAAGCCATTGATCCTGTCCATCCCATCCTGTATGAACATTGAACATTGATTTTTTCTTAACTATCATTACACCTAGGGTGGATGACATAAGACCATTTAAAAAATATATTTATGTAGCTACATCAATATAAAAATAATTTGAATGGATAATTTAAAATTTTACTCTATTTCCATTATGTAGAAGATTGTGATTATGTTGTCACAATATGATAGTTGTTGATGCTTTGAAAGTTCCCAATCACGTTTAAGGCGTTGAACATGTTAAGGACTCGTTATGCAAGCCGGCCCTTGAATGTGAAATTGAAAAAAAAATCCAGTTTTAATTTCGTTTATTTCAACCCAACATACCAAAAACGAATGAAAAGTTAACCTGTGGTAAATTTTTAAAAAGAAGATTTCCAAACTTATGCACTTAGCAGGATTTAAACCTGCCAGGCACAGAATTGTGGACAACAATTCCTAAGTGGTGCCTAAGACTTTTAAATAAAACTATATAATTCATTTCATTTGCCAGTCAACCTAATTTAGGTCTTATTTAACTACCCTCGTAAGTAGCAAACCCACGGGACTTTCCAAAATCCCTTTCTTAGTGAATCCATACACACCACAAAGAACACACTCTCCAAACATGTCTCTAGGACCAGCGGTTTAGGCTCTGCATTGATATATAAGCAAGTCCCGATCCCGCGACAATATCGTCTTCAGCTACCATATATATAGTACTTTCATATACCGAATTACACCACAATCGGTTCAGCAGTTTTTGTGTGAAGGAGCAACAAACACATTACCATTATAATATCAGTGGGATTATAAAAAAAACACAAGAGGTATCGTAAAACAGTAGATGTGTCACCAATTCTAGGTTCTATAAAAAAGTGTAGTTTTGCAACAATCAATTCCCTTTGTGTGCGCGACATCAATGGGAGCGGTTACTGTGTACCTATCCTTTGATCTCGCCGCCCTCTGAAGATGCGACTGTGCGCTAATACTGCGCTACCGACGAACAACGCCGTATGTGACTCTTCTGAAAATTGTAAAATACTCCGTATTTTTGGTCTCAGTTGCTCTTGGCTGATTTACTAGAAACATTTTAAAGGAAAAAATCATGTAACTAGAGAACTTGCGTAGTCTAGTTGGCACAGACGTTGGGGTACACATCCAAAGACGCGAGTTTAATCCTCGCCGCGAGTGGATTTTTGAAATTTTTCTTTAAAATATTTCTAGCAAATTGTAAAATTCCTATTTTCGACGTTGTTGTGTGGTGAGTTGGTGACTACGAAATTAGCTGTTTCCTTAGTTGCCTACGTTTTGTGGGTTTATGACATAGTTAAACTTGATGTGAAATGTTCATTAAAATTATGACGTTAATAAAATTTATAGGAAGTTTTCTCATGAATGTTGTTAGTCACGCCGATTTAGAAATGGGACATTAGTTCCTCACTAAATAACCAGAGAAATAGATAAAATTAGACCTTGTGTATTATATTTATTGATCTCAACCTTAACAGTGGATATGACATCAGAAAGAAGAATGTTGTAAGTAAACAGCTACTGTGGTAACGCTACCCTAACTCAACGATGCTTTTGACGTATTCGCACTTGGCCAGTTTAATATAACTTAAAATATGTAACCAAAGTGCAGTTATGACGTTTTCTCTGCACATCGCTCGCTTTGTCACAGTACTCCAGAAGTGGGGCTTAGATCGGGCGCGAGGAGCGCTGGACGAGAGGACGCAAAGTAAGTGGTTACCACTCCTTTTTGGACGTCTACGTTACGTCTGTCTCTCGCCCGCAGCTTGCGACCTTTTATTTAGAAAAACGATGTTGTATAGCTTGACTAGCTGTGCACCGTTGTTTCACCCGCGTAATTCCCGATCCTGCGGGAATATCGGGCAGTGAAAGTAGCCTATGTGCTAATCCAGGGCGTAGAACATAGGTACATCTAAATCGTCCCATCAGGTAGGTTACTGTAGTGAAAGTACGTAATATCAATTGTACGCTGCGGAAATCGAACCCGCAACCTTCTGCATTGCAGTCGGGCATTCGGACGACCCGCCACAGAGGTCGTCTATATAATGCTATGCTCTACGTTAATGCAGATCTATCGGGTCCCGTTTTTACCCTTTGAGTACGGAACCCTAAAAAATCATCTTTCAAATACAGATCTAAAAAAAATAGTCACCGTCTCCGATCGGAACTTATCGTCAATGTTTGTTTTACCAATGATCTTATAATATTTTGTTTGTTTACTCTTCGATGGTTCCATGCTGCGATGATGTCAGCTCGACTGGCGACGCGACGCGACGTACATTCCGCGGTGTCTGTCGTTGGTGTGACCATTTCCGAAAGCATTGACACACGTACATATTTATTTACGTTCAAGTGTTACCACTAACTGTGTGTTAAATTAGATTGTATAAATAATGGGTTCCGGTTTTATTTATTAGCTGTTGCTGACTAAGGTTAGAATAAGCCTAAAATATTGGTAAGCTACCTCAACCTGCAATTAGATTATTTTCACTAAAAAACTCAAAGGTTTTACCCTTATACATTTTACTAGCAGCGTGCCGCGTAAGTCCCGATCCCGCGGAAATATCGGGATAAAGGTTAAGTGTCAACTTTGAAACTTAATGTCACAGTGAGGGTCATAGTTTATGGCGCTGTTAACCAGCGTTTATAAGTAAGGGAGATACTCGTTTAAATAAGTAATTACACCATTTTTCACATTAGGTACCCGAGAAAATATTACTTTAGATTTCATTTTGGCACTGCGGCCGCTCCGAAGCCGGTAGCTAACAACTTATCAAGTATACTTATTATAATGTCTACTACTCCTAAAACTTATCCCACGATAAGTTGCAGACTTTTTTTCACTTTATCAATCTGATATGATTCGTTCAATCTTTTAATACAAAAGTTCATGAACTGTACACATGCGGGCGCCCGCCTTGATTTACGAAGTTCTACAACTCTTTCCTAGGCAAGATAAACATCGAAAACAAATCTTTTTAAAAGACACTCTTCGAGTTTTTTCGCTGGGATTGGTTAGTGGACTTTGCAAATTTGTTTTTGGAAACGATCAAAGGCTACATAGAGACGCTTCGCCTTGAACGGCAACGTGCCTCGGCTATGTCATGTCACGCTAGGTACAGTTTCAATTTAAAAAAAAAAAATCTGATCAGATTTGTCTGGCGTGAAAATTGAATTACCTATGTTTTTTAGGCTTATTTTTATTTTGTAAAAAAAAACATTAAAACCAAATAAATTCTTCTGTTTTCGCGATGTTGGATTGAAATTAAACTTATTTCAGAAGAAAATCAAACCTGAAGAGATCTGTAAAGGTCTCAAAACGTTGAGCATTAGATATAATTTTACAAGCAGAAATACCTACATCATCAAAAATCCCCCTATGACAGGATCCGAACCTGTGCCCCTCGCTTGGCGGGCGAGTGCGCTACCACTGCGCCATACGGGAACCCCCGTGAAAAAAATACCCCGTAAAATTATTTCTAGTAGCAATAAACCATAGGAAATACGCGAGTAAAACCAAGTTTAATTTCAAATAAATTGTGTTCTAAAATCTTTTTTAAACATTGGAACGGTAACTAGCTGTCCTTTCCAAGGATTTAATAAATAAATCCCTCGAGTTCCCTTATAAATAAGTATGACGACTTGACTCTTTTGAATTTCAAAATAACTTGAAAATAAAGAGACCACAATATAATAATATCTGTGTTTTCATGTCTATTTCTCATCTCCGCTGATGTTTCATAATTTGACTAGATGGCGCCACACGTAAAAGTTAGAACGCGCTATCGTTGCGTTTCATTGAGTTATTAGCTAGGAGCGTTACATCGAAGGTAGTGGATACTTAGAAATAACCAATAGGTTAGGAAGTGCTGTACAAGTTTTATTGCATATTGTTGTACTATTGTTGTATTGCTAATTTTTGGGATCGCTTGGTGTGAATCTTCGGATTCTTACTTGGCGATTATTAAGATTAGATTTAAATAAATATTGCACGACGACAAACTTAGCTCGATGTAGCCTCAAACTAAGCACTAGGCTTGTACTATGGGTACTAGACAACGGATATACTACATAATTTCCCCTTTTTTTGTAAATACACATAATAATATGATATATAGAAAACACGCAGACCAGAAATATTTTTTTTTCCTCGAATCGATTAATTAGTTCCGGAGATTACCTCTTACAAACATACATACCTACCTCGAAACATGCTTAGGTTCAAGTGTATGTACTAGAATAAATAGTGTAGGGAAATAGTCGGTAAATAATACAAAGGGAATTTCATTTGATAATTTGTGTTTGATTGGTGGCAGTCTTGAGCAACTAGCTCGTGTCTACGCTTGCATGTGTTGTGTTGTGAACTAAGACCGGCCACTTAGACGGAATAGTTTCCACAATATGAACACGAGTAATGTTCAACTTACCCAAGGCTCGTATTCTGTATCTAGATTGTCTCAACATCGCCTCAGCATCGTTAGAAGCTTCTCAAAAACTTTTACGGATGCTGAGGCAATTTTGGATACCTAACCCAAGTATATAAAACTCACAGTTTCAAAGTCCTTCGGTACTGACTAAGCTATATATCGACGCACAACCTAAACCACTGAGACATAACATTTGTCATGTCTTTGGAGAATCTTTATGGTATGTAGTTAAAAAGAGGTTTTGGATACTGCCGCGGAATCGGGATTTACGCATGGGTTGTGCGAACCGTAACATTGGCGCCCAACAAGGGACTGCAAATTGACCCTTTAAAAAAAAAAACTAAAGATGCTGAGGTGATGTCGAAACGATTTAGTTGTAGAATACGTGATGGTTTACCTACGTATGTGTTGTATTGTACCAGATACAGAGCAAGCAGTGTTGTGCGAGCCGTAACGTTGGCGCCCAACAAGGGACTACAAATTGGCCCGGACAATTAATGGCCACCTGGCTCCGTTGCTAATCGACCGATAGAATTAAATGAACGGACAGCACTAATTGCCCGGTAAGACAAAGGGGCAAACAGTCGCCTTTGAGGTCCCAATGTCTAGTGTCACTCGAGGCGTAGCTGTACCGTTCGATTGAGGGCATCCGCTGCGTTTGTAGGTACCTAGTAGCTACAGACTAAGGGTCAGTCCATACCACTTACTGGCGCTGAGTCAAAAAATGTTAATCTAAAAGTTGGAGTGGTGTTGGTCTAGTGGTAGGGGTACCACGCTCTTTAATTTGAAAGGTCGTGGTTTCGAAACCTGGCCGACCAATGTCTTTTTATTTAAGAAAAATGTATGTGTACTATTAACATTGATCTGACGGTGAAGGGAAACATCGTGAGGAAACCTACGGCTTAAAGTCCCACAAAAAGGTCCAGTTATAAGGCTAGTTGCGGAAACACATCGTAAAAACTTTAAATATTTCAATCTAAATAATAACTTAGCAAATACACTATTAATAGGAAAGGATACCTATTCTTTCTCTAGACAGTAGACAAAAGTTCTACTCAAAAATGCATAAAAACTGTATTCTCCAAAGAAAATTTTATCGGAAAATGTCAAATGTTATTTGACAAACGTCAAAGTAATTGAAGATTGGCTTTAATGATATTCATAATTTTCATTACACGTCAGTTTAGTTAATTATTTTGTATAATTTTAATACGCACTGGCATGTATATTGACCCTTGCGATAGTTGGACCGAATGTCCTGCAGAGTTTCTCTCAGTGATTGCTCGTAGTTTATCTTAATTAAAATGTTTCTTCTCACAGATTCGGACTGTATCGACTCGGCTTATTTAACTTGCTTAATTAGTAACCTACTTACTGAAAAACTTTGTTGATATTATTTATTATTGAATAAATAATAATATAGAACGTCGCACACAGCTCAGCTAAGCAAGTAGGCTTGTACTATGGGTACTATACTTTTTTTGTTGTGCATTGATCTACATTCCCTGATAGGCTCTTCTACATTGTACAATCAAACACAAGACAGCTGGGCCGTGACATGATGACCATGCCTCTACGTTTTGTTTTTTTTTTTCATGGCTGATATAGGACTTATGGCATAAACATTTTTTCTTTCTAATATCCTTATCCAGGGAGGAAACAGTCGACTACGTTTGTATGGAGAAAAGAGTAGGTAGACTGTCCCCTTAACACATGTCGTGACAAGTGTTGTAAAGAAGTATGATAATCGCCTATTTGCGTCCCTAGTTTACCCGGAGGTATCGTTAAGGTGACATGTCGCGTCGAGGGCGAGATAACGAGCCCCTACTCGCCACTTGCAACTTGCAACACCTTCCACGTACCTACTTATTATTGCGATATGTTATACTCAGTGTTGCCATTGTAGCGGTCTGCAATTTAATTTGGAAAACCTGCAAACAAATTCTTGTATTATAATTGTCTATAATTTAATTTCAATACCATTACAACTGCGTTTTTTATCAATTTGGTAAAATTATGCAATTCCATTTACACACCAATTGCCTGCACATCTATCGCCTTTTCTATGCCCTAAGGTTTGCTGGAAGAGAACTCTTTTTAGGGTTAAGCTCGCCTACGTACATGTATTCTCCTTATTTATGTTTGTATGTTTCTGTGGTGTGTACATTAAAGAATAAAGAATTGCGTTTCATTTGCCTTAACTGCATCTTTGCATTACCTAATACATTTTAGAGTCAACGAAGTCATGATTTCAGTTCAATAGCAAGTTAATTGAAATTGAAACCCCATGAGTTTCTTGTGTCTTCTTCTCATTGGAGGTCGCGTTCCGAAAACACAGTAGATTACATTATACATATAACTGACGTTTCGAAGAGGTATGTTGTTAATATCCAATTAAATAAACATATGAGTTTTGAAACGCGATGCAGCGATGTTAGAAATGAAATTAAGATCCGGTATACTGAGAATCTTTAAAAACTAGAAAAGATAAAAAACACTTATCATTTCTGAATGGCATCGCACCGCTTATTTCCAAATTTTATGCGACGCTCAATAACATTACAATAATCAATGGATTACGTTACATAATCTAAATATCTTAATCGATAATCTATTATTATATTAATGGTTATAAATTACACTGAATTACTAGGTATGCATATTGTCATCGATATTTAGATAAAAATCGGCCAAGTGCGAGTCGGACTCGCGTACTAAGGGTTCCGCACCATTATCAAAAAACATCCCGTTTGTTGTTTGTTAGCCCTAGTGGAATATTTATTTAATTCTGGTTATAGTCCAAAGTTATTTGTTATTATAGCGGCAACAGAAATACATCATCTGTGAAAATTTCAACTGTCTGCCTATCACGGTTCATGAGGTACAGCCTGGTGACAGACAGACAGACATACAGTGGAGTTTTGTGTTGGAGTCTTAATAAAAGTGTCCCGTTTTTACTCATTCATTAGGTACGGAACCCTTAAATACGACGCGGGCGCCTGTAAAGGTGCCAAGAAGTGACTAAAACACTTGCATTATAAGCATTATAAATAATTTCATAGAATTAGTTATCAATGCCAAGATATTAAAAGCTATTTAACTCATTATTAATGTACGTTTTAAAATAAATACTTTAATGTTTTTCACGAATTTCTTTTTACTGGTTTACCGCTTATATTTTTCTGAGAATTCAACGATTATGATTATTCAAAACCACTTCAAAACAAACAGACTTGCTACGGAATCATTCTGAGCTATGTGATTCTTAGTTTTTTTTTTAATTTTTGGCACGCATATTTCAAGTATAGTTGCTTAGTCATAGGCTAGATGGCGCTACGTAATATTTCTATGTTAATAGAAAATTACCTACGAGCCGAGTTGAACTGTAAAATTTACTTGGTAGATGTCGCATTACTCGCAAAAACTACTTCTGACTCCTATAGATAGAAGTAGTTTCTGAGGGTATGATTATGCAATTTGTTATTCTAGATAGATTATTATTATTATTAGTATAGGAATTGTTGAGTTTAAGAAGCTGCTTTATTTGTTTAAGTAGTCCTCGAATTTTGAGTAGCTTTTGAGTATTCAGTTTTAAGGTGAAAACAGAAGTTGCGCGATTTACAAAATCATGTTACCACTTTATTAGGCGGCTATTCTATTACATTTGATAGCTCAATGATTGTTATCTTTGTGATGCGATCGTCGTCGGGAGTCTTTGTAAACAGTCGCGTGGCTCCCGATTATTTCATTGATACTATGATATCGTATCTCCATTTTGTTGACTAATGGGAACTTGTAGATCGCTTCAACATTTACTATAGTATGGGGAGGGTGCGCGCGGAGTGCGGGGTGGGAGGGGTGTGTCGGCTCGGTCAAAGGACCCTTTGATGTTTGCCGCCGGCTTAATGCACCGCCCGCGGCCCCCGCGCCGCTCATCATTAGCAATTTCCCTGTAATTTATTATCTTTACCGCTATTTATTTTCAATATTTCACGGCAATTTCGCACCTTCTTGTGGAATTATGTTTTTGGAATTGATAGGTCTTGGCTTTTAGAGCGGGAAATAAAATACTTTGATGACTTCATTTTATAAAGTAGATGAGTATTTATTTTAAATCTCACTTTCTAAGATAGATAGGTAAAGTTAAATTAAACTACGCACATTCATAAAAATCTATGTCTGACAATCTGATGTGTCGTCTATCTATCTTCTATCTATCTATTATTATAAAGCTCAAGAGTTTGTTTGTTTGTTTGAACGCGCTAATCTCAGGAACCGTCGTTGGTCCGATTTTAAACATTCTTTCAGTGTTGAATAGTCCCATTTATTGAAGAAGGCTACACTATAGGCTATATTATATTTTCAAACTAGTATAAAACATAGTATTAGATTATATTAGATATGCGCCTTCTTTGATTATCATGGCTACAAAAAGTGAGGGTAAATTACCTTCAATTTGAAGTAAGAGCTAGATATACTACCTATTTATGCCACTCACTCTTTGACTGCTGACTTTGAAATCGCAAATCATCGCAAAACCGAAATATTGCAAATCGCGTAAATAGTAAGTGAGAGCATAAAAACAGTTTTTGCCGACCGCTGTGGCGGCGCGTCGTCGGTCGGGGGAAGGCCCGACTGTAATGCAAAAGGTTGCGTGTTTGATTCCCGCCGTATGCAAATATTTATGCTTAAAAATAAATATTTGTTTCTGGTCTGGGTGTTATCTATGTATTAGGTACATGTATGTACTTACAAAAAAAGGGGAAGTATGAAGGGAGGTATGTAGTATATCCGTCGTCTAGTACCCAAAGTACAAGCCTAGTGCTAAGTTTGAGGCTATATCGCGCTAGGTGTAACGTCGTGCAATATTTATTTAAATCTAATCATAATAATCGCCAAGTGAGAATCCGGAGATTCACGCCAAGCAATCCCAAAAACTAGCAAAAAGCTAAAATATCAACAGCAATAACACTTAACCTATTTCTTATATCTTTGTCCTACCTTAGATGTAACGCTCCTAGCTAATAATTCAATGAAACGCAACGATAGCGCGTTTTAATTTTACATTGTGGCGCCATCTAGTCAAATTATGAAACACCAGCGGAGATGAGAAATAGGCAATATGAAAACACAGATATTATTATATTGTGCTGTCTATATTTTCAAGTTATTTGGAGATACAAAAGAGATAAGTCATCGTACTTATTTATATTATAGGGGAGGGATTAATTTTTTGAATCCTTGGAATGGACAGCTAGGTAGGTACTAGGTTCCAATGTTTAAAAAGACTTTAGAAGACAATTAATTCGATTTTAAACAATTTTTTCGGTTTTAAATGCGTGGTTTTAATTTAGTTGTCGAATTTCAATGTCATAATTTGATCCTTTTTTTGTAAGAAAAATACGCTTCTATGGTTACATTTCTCTGTAAAAACCAAAGATTATTTAATTTGAGTTTTTTCTTTTATAATTTAATTAAAATAACTGATAGTAATCTGTCAAAGCAAGTTTGTAACAGAGTATCTCTGTGTTGGTATAAAATGGGTCGAGTAGTTTGCAATCTGGTTGAACTTTTTATGTCGATATTGTAAATCCTTTGCAAGAATTCCATGTAAATAAATGCTTTTGGGAATGTTGTGTGTGGGTTTGTTTGTTCAGATATTTATTTACATATTTTCATACATTATTTTATATACGAAAAATGTCAATTTCTATTAAGAATTATATAAAATTGAAATTTATTACTGGTTTACCACACCTAGGAAATTCGTAGTCAGGCACTTACTGTTTTGCAAAAAAAATGCTTTCAATTTTTTTTTCTCCTGAATCCCATTCGGGCGACAATTTTTGGAAGCATCTTTTATCAATATCTTTATTTGCCATAAACATAGGTATAACATAAAATGGTTACAATAATAAGTTCCATTAGGTTCTACCTTAAAGAGGCATGCAAATATTAAAATTATACATTTACAAAACAATTATCAAAACTAGAAATATTGTACAAGGAAAATACATGATCTAAAATTCTCCCATGACAGGATTTGAACCCGTGCCCCTCTAAAACTGTTTTACAAACGTCAAATTTGAAATGTAATGATATCAAAAATATGTTGTATTGGAGTTTTGGGTAATCTTAAAACCCGAATTGGGCTGGTATTTTTTTCCAAAATACTGGAAAACAATCGCACTTTGCGGGTTGTATGTATCAAATCCACTTAATTTAGTCAGTACTATGATAATAAAGCGAAAAGTTCCGAAAACTCGACGATAGAGGTAGGCTCAGCCTAGTGGTGTTAAGAGGCGTCTCATTAACGAGAAATGCGACTGGGAGCGGCCCGGCTGTGTTCAGACTACCAAATAAGAACTCCAAGAAATCATCAGGGTCTTTATTTCATTTCAAATTATAGTATTTTCTTATAGAAAGAAATATATAAATGGTAAACAGAACGCATGGGACATAGTGTCCCTATCTGAATTTGCTTCTTTCTTAAAATGTGTTTTTGTAAACTGTATGACATTTATCTTCAACGGTGACTAATTTGCAAATCTTAATAGAACGTTAACCCAAAACTTTTAGTAAGTAAAAGATCAAAGGCAGGCTAACTTTCTGATCCTAAAACGTTATATATAAATGACTTGAGTCCCACGCGCTGATGTTAATCGAATGAACAAGTATCGATGAAGGGCGTCGCGGCGCGCGGCGCCCGTATCAAAGGAACAGACGCCGCGGCGCCAGCCAACACACAGTACCTATAGATATGTTGCAGTATTTCATCTCCTTATTTATTTTCCTATCAGTTAAGTTCTTTAGTTATGGCCTTTCTGCCAGCATTTAAGGGCAATTTGGGACGTGAATATAACACTATGTGATATTTAGAATTTTACAATGCGGGTAGGAATGTACAAAAAAAAGTGGCGAATTTTATTGCAACTCCACGTGAGCATCTGTTTGTAACGCGATAATTCCGTGTTTGGCACTGTTACTTTTATTTTCACTACACTCGTTATCTTTCATGAAACTAAATTCATTATTTTGCCACCAAAACTAAACAATTTACACGCAAATAACTAGGTTTCACGAAAATGAAATTCAGGACCTCGCGTTCACCAAGGCGTCTCAAACAGAACTGTGTTTTCTTATTGGCCGTGAGACGTTATCGACCATTTGGGAATTTAAGTCATATGTATAAGCCAAGTGGGGGGAGTCATTGTAAAACCTTTTACGAGGTTTGGAGCAACGGAAAAGTCCACATTTGACACTATTTTTTATTACCATACATGTGCTTTTTCACGAAACTAAATTTATTATTATGCCACCGAAAATAAATAAGTTACACGCATTTTACCACTATTTCACTAGTTTTCCGCCATAAATAGCATGGATTAAAGTTACTTGCTCTGTATAAATCATCTGAAAAAATAGATGACAAGGTCATTAGGTTTCACGAAAATGACAATTCAGTAACACATTTCCTCAACGTTTCCCGCCATAACTCTTTCATCTCCTTGAAATCATTACTTAAGCCGTCCCTGGGTTGTGCTCGGTATAGTGTGTATCACTCCATTTACGTACACTGGTAAATTTACGCTCAAATTGCATAAGGGTTATAGTTAGGGACCCCAACTTTTTTTCTATAAAATAAAGTATTCTTATCTGTAGATGGCAAAAAAAATGTTAACAATTTACTGATTTCTATTAAGTTGTAATACTGTTTTTAATATACTGTGTCAATGCGATTTACAGTCTATCACAAACATTTATTTGTTTATCAAGGTTTTGGCTCTTAATTCCTTCGTAATAAGGTTCAACTTTAGTTTGGCCGCCAACTGTATCGCAACACGTGCTTGAGAACACGTAATGTTTGACAACGGGGAATACGTTTTACGGTCGGTAAATCTAACCACGGATTAGTATTGGGTTTAAATCCTGTTGAGTACTGAGTAGCTCAAAAATTCAGCACTGGCCCAGCCAGGGCTGAATTTTTTTGCCCTTGATTACGTGTCAAATTGTATACCCGTAGACGCAAAAATCAACAATTTCCTTTGTTTCAAATAGTTTCAATCGAGATTTGTTAGCAACATAGTTACGTAATCTAGCGGCTAGATCGTAATCAGCTAGCGCGTCTAACTAAATAGTAGATTGTATACCTAGCGGAGAAAAGACCATTTTTTCGTGTCTCATTTGTTTTTTAAATTCAGAGAAGAGCAGAGTTGAATACCGAGCGTAGTAAGGGATTCTTAAGTAGAATTCTAATCGAATTGAGGGATTCCAAGTTCTACCTCACTCGAGCGAAAAATAGTGTTTGCTCCCGAGGTGTACATTCAGCAGCAGCAAAGCGCTAGTTCCTGCCCTGTTTACAGGGATTAGACTAGCTCTTTTCAAATAGATGGGATGAAAAGAATGTTATTGATTGATTGATTGATTGATTGATTAACGCTTTATTATACTATAAAGAAACAAAATAACATTTTATACAGAGAATATCTTAAAATAAGGTGGCACAATGGGCGGCCTTATCGCCTAAGGGCGATCTCTTCCAGGCAACCAGTGAATGGACAAAACTTAAAGAATAGGATGGGTAAGATGTTTATTTGATGTTATTATGGCTACGGTATCCCCTGTCCGTCGTAAGGGGTGACCAGAAGGGATTTCTTGGTGGAAGGCTTCGGCCGCGGCTTGGTACCTTAGAGCTACAATTAAGACTGGTGGGTACCAGTCTTAATTGTAGCTCTAAACGAACTCGCCCGTGTTCCGATACGTTGACCGGTGCAGCCACTAAGGAAGACAGGACGGGTCTTCCTTCTTCTAGATGACCGTGTTACCTGTCTGTCTCTTAGTTACACGCAAATCCCAAACCTCCACAATAATAGAATTTATTTAAAAACTTTCAAGACCATAGATCTTCATCATATTTAGGTAAGATCAAACAAATGACTCCATCTGAGCATTACCTTTCTTTTGAGCCGTGGCACCGGCGCGCCGCATCAAAGTCAAAGAAATCCCAGTAAACAATTCCAATAAACATTCGTGGTAAACTGACTTATTGGACAGTGGATAGATGACGTAAGGTGTTTATTGCAATAAATAATATTAAATATTGTACGACGTTGCACACAATCTAGCCCCAAACTAAGCACTTGGCTTGCGCTATCGATACTAGACAACGGATAAACTTTTTTAGTTCACATGATTTGTCAACATAGTTACATTTTTCCGGGACTTTACCTCGACGTTTCAACCATGTTACAATGCCACCCGACCCGGGAATATGTTACTATGTAGACAACGGATATACTACTTATAATACTTTTTTTTTGTAAATACAATGTGGTACATAGAAAACACCCAGACCAGAAACAAAATATTTATTTTTGTAATCATAAATACAAACACTTGCACCCCGCGGAAATCGAACCCGCAACCTACTTTGCAGTCCGGGCTTCCCCCGATGCGCCACAGAGGTCGTCGTCATAAACCTTCGTAGCAAAGTGACTTATTGGACAGTGGATAGATGATAACGATTGTGAGGTGTTTGCTGAGCAGCGGCGAGAGGCGACCTCAGAGCTTATGATATTTGCTGAGACCCGAGCGATGTCGCGTTCGGTCCTTAGATGAAAACAAACAAGAGTAGATACGGTATATTTTAACAAGATTGGGTATTTGAAAAATGAGCTAGAAACGCCTACATGCATTTTCATAAAAATATTGTATTTAAAAACATTTGTCTTTAAAAAAAATATTTTAATATAGGTTTTTATTAATATTTTATTCTATTGTTTGAGTAATTACGCGTGAAATGTTTGTTTGTTTCCCTGAATTATTGAGGCATTTCAAAAACATAATCGCAGTGAGACATCACGTGCTCACGCGGCAATGGTTCGACATACAACTGAGGCTAGTGCGTCAGCTAGATGCAGTTTTATCGTCTTATTTACCGTGACTAGGTACCGTATCTTTAGTTTTTTGTTTTAATCTAAGGTTCGGTCGAGCTGTTTGACTGTAAAATTATGGCCCTTGTCGCTTGGTCACTAAGACGAAAGTCATTGAAAAGTCTAAAAGACCATTGAAAACGGTTGCATTCCTCGAAGTCTAAATAGTTGACCGCTTTAGGAGGAATAGGTCGGTATACTTGATGGGCAAGTCGGATGCGATTTCTCCATGGAATGAGGGTGTAATGAAAAAGTACTTTTCCACCCCATAGCATTATCGAATTTCAGTGTTTTTTTTTGTGTAATTGCATCATTGATGAGAGCTTACGACGTTTTCTTTTTTCAGTTTTTTGAAATATATAAAAATCTTGTTGTTTCTCTTGAATTGAAAAAAGGAAAACGGTTAGAGTTGAGACAGTTTTTTTGTGAAATAAATAATTAAAAATTCTTTTTAATTTTTTTGTTGTTGGTATTCGTTGTTGTAGCGGCAACCAAAATACATAATATGTGAAAATCTCTATTGTTTACTTATCCCCGTTCATGAGATACAGCCGGGTGACAGACAGATAGACGGACAGTGGAGGTTTAGTAAAAGGGCCTTGTTTTAACCCTTTGGGTAAGGAACTCTAAAACAGTCGAATAGACAGACAAACTTTTCCTTTTAAGCCGATTTACCACACTGCATTTCACAAAATGCCTGCACAAACAGAATCCATTGTCGGTAAAAATCTTACTTCTCTGCCCTAGGTAGCTTAGTTCTAAAAACATCAGGAACTGGGTTCAATAAAGGTGCGGCACGCAGGCAGTTGGACGGTTGTATGTAATATGTAGCCGGCGCTCAAAGGCTCCACAATATTTATCGGTGGTGTGGTATCAATGCGCCACAAAGCGACTGCGGAAGCTCACCTCGCTGTGACACGACGGGATATCGGTGTACGGTTACAAGATTTGCGGGCTTAGTCGGTTTTCTACAAGTTTTTATTTGAAAAAATAGTACTTAGGTAGCTATTTTATTTTTATAGAAATATCCGCTTAGTTCTAAAAACGTCAGGAACTGGGTCTAATTAAAGGTGCGGTACCCAAGTTGGACGGTTGTATGTAATATGTAGCCGGCGCTCAAAGGCTCCACAATATTTATCGGTGGTGTGGTGTGGTATCAATGCGCCACAAAACAAAGCGACTGCGGAAGCTCACCTCACTGTGACACGACCGGATATCGGTGTACGGTTACAAGATTTGCGGGCTTAGTCGGTTTTCTACGTGTTTTTATTTGGAAAAATAGTACTTAGCTATTTTATTTTTATTAAAATATTAGCGTGGTTCTAAAAAGATCAGGAACTGGGTTCAATAAAGGTGCGGCACGCAGGCAGTTGGACGGTTGTATGTAATATGTAGCCAGCGCTCAAAGGCTCAGGCTACGACCAAGCGCGAGCCGGAATCGCGTACGAAAGGTTCCGTACCATTACCACAAAAAAAACACGTATATTGTATGAGAAGCCCACTTAAATAAGTATTTTATTCTGTTTAGTTTAGTGTTATAGCTGCTACAGAAATACCTACAATATCTGTGTGACAGACAGACAGAAGTATAGTGGAGTCTTAGTAAAAGGATCCCGTTTTTACCCAGTTTTTGTAAGATGTATGTTTGTTCCTTCTCCTCAACAGGTCGCATTTTTCAACCGATTTTCACGAAACTTGGAAAACCTAGACAGTTTAAATTTTCTCAGATAATGTAGGTATTTCTGTTGCACCTACAATTATGTTTCTGTCATGTTTTAACACGCTCGTTTCTAAAGACTTGGACCAAAACGTTATCTGGCCATTGTTGACTGCCTCTATCACTGGATTCCTTTTTACACAGGGCCTTTGTCGCCTCTCTGTTTGCCACAAGATCGGAATGAGACTCTGGAGCCTCTATCGATGCGTGACATCCATTTGTGCCTGCATTTTCTATAGGTGCTTCCTCCACTCTTTGCGAGTATTGTAAAGTTTGCATTTTCATATTGATCTGTGGACGATTAATACCTACTGGTGGATTTTTCTTTGGTGTCTGGTTTTTATATTGTCAAAACTAGTTTAAACTGACGCTCTTGATCAAAACTGGTTACAAAAAAAAACGTTTTTATGAAAACCGATACAGATATAGGTAAAAGTTATTTATTATTGTGACCATTATTTATTATAATATTATTATTTATTATATTATTACATAATTTTGATTGGATTAGTAGGCCTACCGCGCAAGTTGAAGCCGGGGACTGTCATTGAATTCGGCAACGCTTGAGCCGCTGGTTTAAATGACAGTTGACCGCACGTTTACAATTAATCGATGCATTGGCTTCAAGCTAAGGCTGTTTATTGTCAAAAATGTCATGCGCAAATTATTTTGACACCACAAGTCGACGTCCGTCGTCGGTTTGCTTGAACTTGCGCGGTAGGCCTACAGGTCGGTTTAAATTTAAGTCTAAACTAGTTTTGACTGCTTTCATAATTTCGCTGCAACATAAAGGCTTGATTGGCTTTAGTGCATAAGAGTGGTCAAGGCCTTCACATCGTTGCTCGGGATGATAAATCGGGGTGTATTTTCTATATGTTTTATTTTATTTTTTTACATATTTACAATTTTATTGTTTTCCCCGTTCCTAATGCGACAGTGTGAATCGGATCACAGAAAAAAAACTCTTGAATTTCTTGTTAGGGTTGAGTAGCCAAATGGCAAAAAACGGAACCCTTATAGATTCGTCATGTCTGTCCGTCTGTCCGTCCGTCCGTATGTCACAGCCACTTTTCTCCGAACGAATAAGAACTGAAATTCAAAATTTTTTTTTTCATCAAACCTATACATGTGGTGTATCTATGGATAGGTCTTCAAAAATGATATCGAGGTTTCTAATATCATTTTTTTCTAAAGTGGATAGTTGGCGCGAGAGACACTTCCAAAGTGGTAAAATGTTGCCCCCCCCCCCCCCCCCCCTGTAACTTCTAAAATAATGGAATGATAAAACTAAAAAAAGTATATGATGTACATTACTATGCAAACTTCCAACGAAAATTGGTTTGAACGAGATCTAGTAAGTAGTTTTTTTTTTATCGTCATAAATCGTAAACCGCAATTTACCTTTCAAAACAAAATCTGTTGTATAGATAATGGTACGGAACCCTTCGTGCGCGAGTCCGACTCGCACTTGGCCGGTTTTCTTCTTCTTATTGGAGGTGGCGCGGCGTCCCGAAGACACACATCCTAAATTGGTAGTTGTAAGCATAGATTTATTATTATTATGTACTAGTACGTAAGACGATTCAAAACGATCAATCATGTGAAATCTTATTATTATTTTTTTATTTGAATTCTGTTAACTTGTAGATGCACTACAACTAACTTATATTGCATAAGTGACTCAATATCTACCCCATAAAAAAAAACAAAGTAATAATAACCTTAAGCCAAATAAACATCAAAACAATACTCCCCATAGTTACCCACCTATATCAAAGTAAACTAGCAAGTTCATAGTAACCTAGTTAGTCGGTTGTACCGTTGACAATGCAATTTTGTTAATTCTATCGAGTAGGGCGCGGGCGTGGCGCGTGGGCGCGGTGCAGCCCCACAGCTGGGTATTAAACCTAATTATGGACAAACCGACCCGGGCCGCAACTAAAATTAACTATTTCACTTCACTAAACATTTTGCTTGAAAATACCTTGTTTGGGTTCCGTACACAAAGGGTTAAAACGAGACCTTTTTGCTAAGACTCCACTGTCTGTCTGTCTGTAAGGCGTATCTCATAACCGTGATAGGTAGACAGTTAAAATTTTTACAGATGATGTTAGTTATTTTGCCGCTACAAGAAATACTAAAAAAAAAGTAGGTAAAAGTAGGAAAGCGGACCCCGTGCTCTCGAGAGAGATGCAACCGGGAACAACGCTCGGATGATGATGATGAAGAAATACTAAAAACAGAATACAATTAATATTAAAGTGGGGTTCCCATACAATAAATCTGTTTTTTTTGTGATAATGGTATTTTACGGGTAGGTATCCGCCCCGGTACCGGGTCGGATGATACCAATCGACTTACCCAAAGGTATCATCCGTCCCAGTGCTATAAAAGTATGGATAACAAACAGATATAATAGTTTACAAACATATACGATCAAAACTAAAATTGGGTTTTGGGTGTATATTCTATGTTTTTCAAAAAAAAGTTTAATTTGTAGTATATCTGTTGTCTAGAACCCATAGTATAAGCCTAGTTGCTTAGTTTGGGACTAGAGTGCGATGTGTGCAACGTCGTGCAATATTTATTTATTCAAATCTCATCGAAATAATTGCCAAGTAAGAACCCAAAGGCTCTTACACCAAGCAATCTCAAAAACTGTATAGCATAAAGCTGCATATCCATTTAAATTTCGTATTTGCTGATCGTTAGATAATACCTCCTAGCCTACTCAATGAAACGCAACGATAGCCCGTTCTAATTTTACTTGTGGCGCCATCTAGTCAAACTATGAAACATCACCGGAGCTGGGAAATAGATATGAGAACACAGATATATTGTGGTCTCTATATTTTCAAGTTATTTGCAGATACAAAAGAGTCACATCGTCGTAGTTATTTTAAATAAGTAAAGTCGAGGGATTCATAGTAAAATGTCGGCTAACAATTTTACAACAACTGTAACTCAAATCTCTCGATTTAGGAGCAAGGAGGAAAGTTCATGTTTAGCACTGGTTTTTACTTTTCTTTGAGCATAGTATTAGAAAAATAAATTGTAACTAATCAATTTACACGCATTTTATTTAGGTTTCACGAAAATGAAAATTCAGTGTCACATTTCTTCAACACGTTTTTGCCAAAACTCTTAGAAATATGTAGTAAACAGTTGAAAATTAACTCTTATACTGTTACAGCGTTAAAAATGCTTCACGCGTCGTTTTCATACATTTCGAGGTCGATAAGAAGTATAACTCATTGATCTCAACCTGAACAGTAGATATGACATCAGAAAGAAGACAGTTGCAAACAGCCAATGCGGTAACGTTACCGCAAACTCAAAAATGCTTTTGACGTTTTAATCGTCATTCATCGACTCCAACTTTGCGACCGCAGCCATATTATTTCATTTTTACGATAGCCGTAACAATGTTAAAATTAAAGATATTTTTCGGTTTTAATCGCGTGGTGTTTATTACGTTTAGCATTTTCCCTTCATCAGGATTGACAGATCACTTCAGATGGATTGCACTATCAACTCAGAAAGAAAAAAGAACCGGCCAAGTGCGAGTGGGACTCGCGCACGAAGGGTTCCGTACATTTTTGAATTGAATGAAAGGAAAATTGCGATTTACGGTTTATGACGTATTAAAAAAAACTACTAGCTAGATCTCGTTCAAACCAATTTTCGTTGGAAGTTTGCTTGGTAATGTACAATATATATTTGTCGGAGTATGGACTGCTAAGTTAATCAAACTCCTTACTAGAAGAATCGGATCGCCAGTATCATGTGATACTGACAGAGTCTACAGCAGCGACGTGATGACTTGTTGGTTTCCTAGCAACGGATGTCATTCATCTTGGGACGGTCGTGATGGGCTGGTAGAAACTGTCTCGCGTTCCGTATTCTTTCTATGTGAATAAATTGTTACCTACAGTATTATTTGAACGTTGATTATACCCAGTACCTCATCATAGTTGTTTTCATTGAGCCGACATCTACCCAAGTATGCCCACTAGAAGTTATACGATGGCAAATACAGAAGTAAAGCACCCTCCTGACGACATCATCATACCTCCCTATGACATATTTATTAGTTTAATTTTTTGAGTTTCAGTTCTATGTATGGGGAACCCCAAATATTTTTTTTTTTCTATTTTTGTTTGAAGATCTTAATGCCGTTCACCGAATACATCCACTAACAAAGTTTCAACAGTATAGCTCTTATAGTTTCGGAAAAAAGTGGCTGTGACATACGGACGGACAGACGGACAGACGGACAGACGGACAGACGGACAGACGGACATACGGACAGACGGACAGACGGACAGACGGACAGACAGACAGACAGACATGACGAATCTATAAGGGTTCCGTTTTTTGCCATTTGGCTACGGAACCCTAACAAAACAAAAGAAAAAAGAGACCTGTAAACCTTACGCTAAAAGGCCCAGTTATAGGGCTAGTTGCGGAAACACATAGTAAAAACTACCAAAAAAAATGCCTCCATAAAGTCCTACGAACGAATATCTTCCCAAAAGCCCTTTAGTCATATTTCAAAAGATCAATAACGTAGAGATTAAATAAAACCTGAGTTAAAATACTTAACCCCTTAACTGGAAATTAAAAAAAAACATGAAAGCAAACGTTGGCGTCGTTCATGGCGGAGTATATTGAAGCCCTTGAAATGCTCGACAGCTCTGTCAAAGAATTTCGATTTATTACTAAGGAATGATTTAATTACGAAGTCGCAACTCGATCCTACACTAGAGGCGAATTTGTTCTCTGTTTAAGGAGATTTCTCCATCGCTTCTCACCTGTCTTTCGTTCGCTGTGCGTGTTAAGTTAAGAAATATAATTTACTAGCTGACCCGGCAAACGTTGTTTTGCCTTATAAATTATGGATAGTAGCCGATTCTCAGACCTACTGAATACGAAAATAAAATTTCATAAAAATCGGTCAAGCCGTTTCGGAGGAGTACGGTAACTAACACTCCTCCGAAACGGCTTGACTGATTTTTATGAGATCGGTTCAGCGGTTTAGGCGTGAAAGCGCTGTTACCTAAGTCCCGATCCCGCGGGATTTACGGGATCAAAAGTAGCCTATGTCCTCCGAGGTCCCATCTATCTCAATACCAAAATTTATCAAAATCGGTTCAGCGGTTTAGGCGTGAAAGCGCTGTTACCTAAGTCCCGATCCCGCGGGATTTACGGGATCAAAAGTAGCCTATGTCCTTCTCCGAGGTCCCATCTATCTCTATACCAAAATTTATCAAAATCGGTTCAGGTATACGACCTAAGTCCCGATCCCGCGGTATTTACGGCATCAAAAGTAGCCTATGTCCTTCTCCGAGGTCCCATCTATCTCTATACCAAAATTTATCAAAATCGGTTCAGCGGCTTAGGCGTGAAAGCGCTGTTACCTAAGTCCCGATCCCGCGGGATTTACGGGATCAAAAGTAGCCTATGTCCTTCTCCGAGGTCCCATCTATCTCTATACCAAAATTTATCAAAATCGGTTCAGGTATACGACCTAAGTCCCGATCCCGCGGGATTTACGGGATCAAAAGTAGCCTATGTCCTTCTCCGAGGTCCCATCTATCTCTATACCAAAATTTATCAAAATCGGTTCAGCGGTTTAGGCGTGAAAGCGCTGTTACCTAAGTCCCGATCCCGCGGGATTTACGGGATCAAAAGTAGCCTATGTCCTTCTCCGAGGTCCCATCTATCTCTATACCAAAATTTATCAAAATCGGTTCAGCGGTTTAGGCGTGAAAGCGTAACAGACAGACAGACAGAGTTACTTTCGCATTTATAATATTAGTAAGATAAGATTAGTTAAAAAATATGCTTTCCATAATTTTGCAGCCGACAGGACTTGAACCTGCAACCCTTACAATTCCAATGTCCTACGGCAGGGGTACATCATTTTGGAAAGCCATTCTTGTTACTAATTTTTCAAGACTAAGAAACACCTACAAAAATATTCCAGCTTCTGCCCTGCAATAGAACATTAGATAATTATAAGATACAAATCATAAACATTACTAATATAAAATTTAAAAAGTTCAATTTTGTCCTTTTTAAAATCACACTATTTTTTTTGATAATCAAAAATGCAATGTGGCAATATGCAGCACTTTATTTATTGTTTAAACTAACACGATTGTGGAACACCAAATTTACCCGGGTCATATTAGTGTGATTATAACTTTGTAGTCTTTTACCTCGACCGACGTTTTGACTATGTTACAATAGTCTTGGTCGCGAGGAGAAGCGACTGAACTAAAATAAAAGTCAAAATCAGCAAAAACTATTTAAAAAGGTTACAATCACGAGATCATAATAACGATAAAATCAACAAAATAAGTTTCTACAACACAAGTTTCTAAAATACCGAGATAAATATTCAATTACACTTCATTTCTTCCGATTTACCCTGGGAACTTCATCTTCAATCCTCGGAGTGCAGCTACTTATACAATATTTTTAACTCTAGTTTCAACAACCTTCTACGATCTCGCAAAGAAACATTCCCTGTAATTCATAACTATAAAGTACCTACTACGTATGTTTCATCTTGTATTGCATAATTCTGCAAGACATGGTTAAAATTTTCATTTTCAGAATGAGCATTGTAAAAGGAGCTTAAAAGAAAAGCTTTATGTTGAAAGGGAGATATAAATGAAAGCGTTCACTCCTTTACGTAAGGATTCCGTTGAATTTTTTATTGAAACTCCTGCTGTTTGGTGTGTAGAGTGCCTAATGAGTTGTCTTTGTGAAGATTTAAACTTTGTACAAAGTACTTGGTTTTGCTTTTCGGGCTTCGGCCTACACAGGTGGAGTGCCGACGAGCATTTGTGAATTTCACAAGACGTTTGTGGGGTTTTATTATCATTTTCGTAAATGTTGTTTTGAATGTTTCATCTTTGGTTGTTGGAGGTTTTTTCTTTGCCTTTTTTCTGTACTTACTTGTGAACGTAGATTGCTTATTAGAGGAGATTTTTCCGAGCTTATTTGACACTAGCTGCATCCCGCGGTTTTACCCGTGTAAGTCCCGATCCCGTAGGAATATCGGGATCATAAGTAGCCTTTGTTACTTTGTAGCTTTCTATTGGTAAAATTATTTTTGAAATCGGTTGAGTGGTTTCAAAGATTACTCGGAAAATACATACATACATAAATATTACCAACGTTACCTCTTTTTAATATTAGTTCCTATAGATTGGTAAGATAAGTTTGGTAAATACGTAACTTATATCTATCCCCTTGTAGTCGTGTCGATCTTCCAACCGAATGACGAAGTGAAATCGAAGTTTAGTCCAGCGAAGGCTGAACTAAATTACTCTAGACTCGGTATTTGGCAAGTTGTATTAGTTTCCCAGTGTTCGCGGACGTTAGACGACTTGCTTCAGTTAGGAGAGACAACTAATAGATACTTTGGAATAGACGAAAATGCGGAATATATTATAGCCGCTAAACGCAAAATCCTCGCGTCGTCGACGACATCTTCGAAAATTGTCGATTATTTCAGAACGGAATGTTCTTGATTTTTTTTGTGTATGGATTGTATGTAGGTATTTATTTATTATTATTTATTTATTTATTCACAAAAAAAAGTAACAAAAGAGAACATGCATAAAGGTGCCTCAAAAACTCTTTCGAGTTTTACCGCGCACCAGTGAGTCGTTTTCACTTAAACTATTTATCTACTGTCTACACTAGTCTACAGTCTACAGCTTCTTATTATAAAATCTATAGAAATAACAAATAAAGACAATAAAATTGAAAAATTAAAAGGATATTTCCGTCCATATCTCTATCATTGTTAGAATTTAGAAAAACAACTCTTGTCTCAGTCTAACCACGGTCACCTCCGCTCGTCACCGAAAGTACCCAAAAATACCCACATGCGCTTGCAATCTATCGATGCAGTAAATACGAAGATCGGTTCAAACGAGTCGCTGCGTAAACCAAAATCGAGTTTACTAGTACAACGTGTCATGGTTATGATATTTTTAATTATTAATTATTATTAGGTGACATTGTTTTTGACATTTTAGTGTAGTTTCCTAAAAAAATGCCGAATAGTGCACATGTGCCTATGATGCATAGGCACATGTGAACAACCACTCCTAATTTCAGCTCTGTACTATCAGCGATTTAGGCTGTGCGCTAATCAGACAGGACAAGGATATTTATTTGTTTGGATCCCGCAAAAACTACTGAACCAATTGCGATGAAACTCGGTATGAAGATAGCTAAAGATCTAGATTAACACATAGGCTGCTAGTATGTAAGTAAGTCACCAGAAGGTCATACATTTTCCTTGGTAGCTGAAGATTTGGATCAACATAATCCCGATATTCCCGCGGTTTCGGGACTTATCGAGTGAAACCACAGGGCGCTGCTAGTATAGCAATAAAATAAAATGGTAGACCGTAGACATTCAATCACTTCGCTTTCTTATCGAATCAGGGATAAGCACAACAATGCAATTTAGGCCTCCGTCGCCTGCATTATGTAGATTGTACCTACGCCGTCGTCGACGACGTCTCACCGTCTGCCTCGGCTCGAGCCGGGTTTATCGCTTTCCATTGCCTATTCACGGCGCTGCTGGCATCCGCCTGATTGATAGATGGAGATGGAAAAATGTACTGTTCCTTGGGATAAGGATGTACGGAGATAAATAAGATTTTATGCTGTATTGAAATTGACTGTTGTATTTTCTATAAAAAAGTGGTTGTCTTAAGCCAAATATGCGTACGCGCAGGTTACCTACGCAGTCGACGACGTCTCATCGTCTGCCTCGGCTCGAGCCGGGTTTATCGGTCTCCATTGCCTATTCACGGCGCTGCTGCCATCCGCCTGATTGATAGATGGAGATGGAAAAGTGTACTGTTCCTTGGGATAAGGATGTACGGAGATAAATAAGATTTTATGCTGTAGTTAAATTGATTGTTGTAGTTTTTAGTGAATGATGTGTAAGAAGTGCTTGTCTTGAGCGAAATATGCGTATGCGGCGTACCTACGCCGTCGTCGACTACGTCTCACCGTCTGCCTCGGCTCGAGCCGGGTTTATCGCTCTCCATTGCCTATTCACGGCGCTGCTGGTATCCGCCTAGTTCAGGGGTTCCCTAACTTATTTGAGTCGCGCCCCCCTTTCGACCATAAAAAAAATCCGCGCCCCCCCCCCGTCCTCCAGTCCAGATTGTCAGGTCAGGATAAAAAAGTGTTCAAAATAAGGATTTTTATTGCTCATTAAATTTTTTCAGTCTTACAAAACTCATTTGGTAAGTTGTACCAAATACCTTTAAAAGCGCCCGTGAGGGTCACCTCACGAGCGCTATCAAAGGTATTTGGTCACTGCCAGCCTAGAGGCTGATATTGGCTGACTGAGGAAACAATATTATGTTCTTCACAGGCGTCAATTTCAATTAATTTCATTGGTCGTATGGAGCCGTCTGGAATGAATTCTCTCAGCAATCGTAGGTATTAACTGCACAGGTGGCCCACGCCCCCCTTGAAATATGTCTGCGCCCCCCCTGGGGGGCGCTCCCCCCAGTTAGGGAACCCCTGGCCTAGTTGATAGATGGAGATGGAAAAATGTACTGTTGCCTCGGATAAGGATGTAGGGTCTAGGTACGGAGATAAATAAGATTTTATGCTGTAGTTAAATTTATTGTAATTTCTTTTTAATGATGTGTAAGAATTGCTTGTCTTAAGCGAAATATGCGTAAGCGTACCTACGCCGTCGACGTCTCACCGAAAGCCTCGACTCGAGCCGGGATTCGCTCTTCATTGCCTATTCCCGGTCGCTCTTCATTGCCTCATCCCGGTGGTACTGGCATCTGCCTGATTGATAGATGGAGATGTAAAAATGTTACTGTTCCCTAGGATAAGGATGCAGGTGTTAGGTACTCTAAGTTCGGAGCTAAAATAAAATTTTACGCTGTATTGTTAGTGCTCGTCAATGAGATTTCATAAAAGCTTATTTTTAGTTTTTTCCAAAATATAAAATTATATTTTGAAAAGAAAAAAACAATTATTTTTTTCCAATTCTAAATTCCGTATCGGTTTTAAAAATACCCTAATTGGAAATACATTTTAAAAATTACGTCAAGATAATATAATAATAAAAAAGCCAAGAAAATTGCAACTAGATAGGTACGTCTTCATTTTCCCGGAGCGTTTAGAGACATTGCGGTGTTGAGTTGACGCTGTCCTCGCAGAGTGCAGCCCAAATTACGATCTCAATCTGAGATGCGAGCGCAAGGGCGGACGGGAGATGGAACGAATTTAATGTATTTATGTACGTAATAGTATGCTATTACTTGGTTCTGTCCGCGTAAGTCTCGATCCCGTGGGAATATCGGGATAAAAAGCAGCCTATGTGGTTATCCAGATCTCCAGCTATCTGCATACCCAGGAAAATATAATGACCTTCTGGTGACTTATAATAACCTAGTCCTTTTTAAGCTAACACGATTGACCCGGAAAATATAAAATTCTGAGCCTAGTACTTACTAGTAGTGTTTGAAAGTAGGTAATTGGTACTGATTAGTGATTACACACCAATTACCTACTTTCAAACACTATTACTTGTATCATTGTTACTCTTTGCTTTATTAAGTGCCTAACAATATCTATATCTTAAACCCCTTAACTACGACAATCAACAGTCAATACGAAGTTAATCCACGAACAAAGATATATATGGAGAAAAAAATCAGTGACACCGCTCGAGGGGCGGCTGCCCTTTGATGTACGGAAGAACAAGAAAGCCTGTCGGCACAACAAAGCGTTTGTCTCGGAGTATACACAGTGGTGCGAGCAGAGCGACAATCGGACATGACTCCACGACTTGTTTTATTATCTGTGACCTGTGATGAATTAATGATTGGCGGCCGTCGTCGTTGTCCGATATGTCGTGAAGACAGTCTAGCAAAGTAGCGCCATCTAGCCATGCTATTAAGCTTGCTTATTAACGGATATAATACTTCATATTTATTTTTCTTTTATTTATAAATACATTCATAATATAATACATAGAGAGACACCTAGGTCAGAAACAGATATTTATTTTTTAAGCATAAATACTTGTTCCCGGCGGGAATCAAACCCGCCACCTTCTGATTTGCAGACTGACACCCCTGACCAATAACTATGAAATTTACACGATTCTATTGATAAGTTACTGCTGAAAATCAGCATTAGATACCTTTAGGATAGTAATATTTAAACTTAAGCATTGGATCTTTACATATTCCATTAAATAAAATCAGTAGTACTTAATACCAACTCCTTATAAAGTTGTCTCAAGATAGTTTCGCTACTACAGTATTAAATTAATTATGAACCTAGAAGTTAACCCCTCTTGCATGAAAAGTAAACTTCAAAAGACATGAAATTATATTGAGTTTGCTTTTGAACAAAAGGAAGGTTCGTGTTATACTTACCTTGTTCAACCTGCTAATACAAACAAATTCCCTTTTATCTATCCGGCGACAAAGCTTTATTTAAAATGTCTTTGCGATGCTCTCTTATTATGCTGGCTTTGTGATGATAACTCGTCTAGAGTAACCGAAGTAATTTGACTGTGTGCATGTCATTAACAATATTTTTCTCTTATTTATTACAAACAAAGAAAACATGTTTACGTAAGCGGTACGCGAAGCTCTTTGTTCGAGTATTAGGTACATGCGTAGTAATCAATTTTATATTTGATCCGTTTTCCGTTCGGATTTCCATTAAACTGCGATTGAAAGACAATTACCCTTTGAACATTTTTTGCGTTACACGTTGGGCGCCAATAAATCGTACAGGCAGCAAAGTTTTAATTCGAAACGTATGCTTGATGATGATAGCGCGCGCACAAAGAGAACAGAAGTAATAAAGGGGTGTCGAGTGTTCGCAGCTCAGCCCCGACCCGCCCTAACAAACACCAGCCGATATTCCACTGTGACAATACATTACACACTTCACGCCCGAACGAACAAAACGCCTCGCCTATTTTTACCTGATGTTTGGCAATATCGCGGAAAGGGGGGACCGTGTTACGGGCCGAGTGTTGTCTCTCGTCCACCATCGCACACAGACCGGTCGTAGGTCAAAGAGACGCCCGTCTAATCGCGAAGAGAAGGCTCAAAGTGGAGCGTGCAAATTCGAGGCCGGTCGGGAACAATAAAAGTGCAGGCGGACCGCGGCCGCTCTGCGCCTCCGCGCCTCACATCAAAGGGGAGCTCGCGATACCATACCGAAGCCCTAATGAGACAAACCCGTGGCGTAATCGAGGCGACGGAAAAAGATGAGGCCCGAGAGGTACGAGGCAAATTTTAATAATTGTCAAAGCGGCGGCGTCGATCAAACGGGAGGGTGGGTGGCCCTCCCCTCAGTCTCCCTCCCACCCCCTCTACTCTCGCACCTGTGACGTGTGCTCACCGCGAGCCTCATTAGCGCTACTGATCTAATGCGACCGCCGACTTCGGCCCGCAACTTCTAATTTAACTTAAATACAATTTCAATTTTACGACTGGAAATTTTAATACTTAAAGTCGGAGCCGCAACGGTACGGAGGAGTAGCGTTCAAAGGCGACGCCGTGCACGTTTTCGCAGATATTAAATGTGTTGACAATTTAATTTTTCATTTCCTTTAGGCAGGGCGGGGTGTGGTGCGGGCGCACCTCCCGGCCCGTTCCTTTGACGTCGCGATATTGTCTTTGTGCGGCGCGTGGGGTGAGGCGGCCCGGCGACGACGGAGACTTTGTCGCAATACAATGTGTATCAATAAAACTTAGGATTGGCTTTTAGTGGTTGCACTTACGCTTTGTGAAGCGGCGCGCTCACCCTTTGACATTATATGTGGGGCGGGGATGTGTGTGTGCGGCTTCCCCGAGCTCTCTCTGCGTGTGTGTGCCTCTAGTAATAAAGCAGCGGAGGCAAGTCGGCGCCGGCGGCCGCGATGCAGCCTCGCGAGCTTTATTAATATCAGCTATTGCATCGACTGGCTCTGTATTGCGTCTCCCGAACCACTCGCCTCGGGCGAAGACTCCGGCCATTTCGTGTAACCACGGCTCTACTGATATCTCCACTTGGTGTTGCTTTAATAACAGCCCACTTTCAATATTATGTTTAGTACACATGCGATACCGAAATGAACATGTTATGCAATATCATGAATTACAGTACATTACACAAAGCGTAAGGTTCAATTATGTATGGCCTAGTGGGTAATTTTAATTAATGACGTTTGATGCCTACTCCAGCTAATCATTGACTGTTTAATTACAATTAAACTAGGTATGTCTGAAGATAAATCAAGAGCTTCTCTTCTAGATCTGGCTTCTGGGAATTATTTTTTTAAATTCTCATTTACGGTTTCTAGTTTTATCACGATGTAGTTTCAGGAATAGCTTTTTTAGGGTTGCGTAGTCAACAAGAAACCCTTATTCTTAGTTCTGTTAATGCTTTTTTTAAAGTTTTTTTTTAATTTTCAAAGCAATTAGTACTTTTAGTACCCGATGGGACTCGGACCCGCGGCTACTGGTATTCCGTTCAAGCACGATAGCCACTACGCTACGGGTAAGCCTCTCGCCAAGCCGAAATTAAGAAAGCAGTTTCTAGTGCTAGGCCAGGCTAATTAGAGATTTTAGCCCTAGTCTTACCTATAGGCATGGATGACAAAGCCAGGGGGTAGTACAGTCGCGGGCACGGCGTTTGAGAGGGAGACGTCGCAGAGGACGTCGAGGTCGTGACAACGATCTGATGCCGCCATAAATGGGTTCCGTAGGCAGCAGACTCGGGGGGGTCTGTCGCTGTTTAGGGGCCCGAGCGAGGCGCGCGTGGTTCCCGTGCGCCGCTCAAGCGGATCGAGGGTTCTCACCTCTACGAGAGAGGGTCCGATGACGGACTTACGCCGTCGGGGCGCGGAAGAGTATGAACGTGTACCCGCGTTCCCCGACACCAAGGCGTGCGAGGAACCGGTGGAGTTTTAGTGGGTAAACCGCTGGCCGTCTACCACCTTTAAGCCAGTAGGGAGCCCCACACATCCCCACCGTTCCCCCCGGGACGGTGGGACGGTGCATAAGGCGCATTTCTCCACCTTAAAAAAAAAAAAAAAAAAAAAGGGGGTAGTACAGTATATGTGATGGCAAACCAAGTACCTATACTGTTATACCATCTAATATGTGCCTCAGGCACTACAAATCCGTAAATAGTATGGATAAAATTGCTTGTGCTGTATAAATCATATGGATCAGATGTAGAGGCAAGTAAAGGTCTGGTACTGATCTTTTCTTATTTATTGTTGGAGTTCTGCATCTTAGACCTCTTTGCCTCTTACGACCTCGTGAGATAGTGGTCCAACGTTTATCTTTTGTAGAGATTATAAATAATTATTTTCGAAATCGGGTACTGCATGGATATACTTAATGAATAATGTAGTATATATTTATGATGAGACCACATGTTCGTCTATAAATGTGTATCAGCTAGTGAAGCCTAAAAATCTGTGAAAAGGATAATTAAAAGCAATGCTATTAAAACCGAAAAACGAGTTTTAATATCAAAGCCTAACTAAAACGCTCGAAATGAATATATTTTCATAGAGCATTTGATATCCTTTTCAAACAGAGAGATTCTACAAACGGGTGTAATACATCGCCGGCATAAACTTTTTGCTACATCCTTTGACCGTAACTGACCCATTAATGTATTATTGAGATTGCATTCACGAGGCCGTCTGCGGCCGCATGCATGTGGAAAATATCATCCGAAACGAGGGTACAACGACGCGGACTCCTGCTCGACTGACCATAAAAAGTATCCACATTTTTGTAATAAAATTACCTGTTTTAAAAGGACGTTACTACTGAGATTAAGGTGCAGAGAGATGTAGTTAGTCGTCGGCGACTGATCAAAGGCCTCGGTGCGCCAATCACGGGTCCGTATTACCGTTCGCCCCGCCCACTTTAAAGGCCACGTGCTGCGCACGCATCGCTTTCAGTACAACTAAACCGTCAGTTGCGCGTCTGCTTCCGTGCAAAGTGCGGTGCGTCGCATTTCCACACAAAAAATCGCGTTGAAAACGTGTAGTTGCAAAACTGTTATAACTTTAAAATTAACTTTATCCGTGCTTGTTAAATATTTGTTTATCTAGTCAGTGTCTTTATCATCGTATTAAATGGGTGTTATCAGTGTTTAGTGCTTAATTAAATTGGATTATACTATAAATATTGGATGTTTTTCGATTAAATTATCGTATACAGGTATAAGAAGTTATTATAAACTTGAACTAACCTTACTAACTTGCAATAAAATAACAGTAAAGCAGTTTGAAACATCGTTCGTCAGGGAGCGGTATGTTTGATAAGTTTTTGTAGAGTCCTTGGTGTAGTGTTTGTTGAATGTGTCCATTCTTTTCGCCCCTTGTTTTATAGAGCTATTGTTTCGAATACATTAGCGCATATTGTGTAGATTTATTATTAACTTATTTTTATACAATGCAGCTTTGATAGTTGTTAATTGCAGTCTGTTTTGTTATTGTAGTTTCTTTTTACAATTTATTATTGTTGTTTAGAGTGGTCGTCGTTTTATTATTTAACAGCTCTTGCGTTTGCTTCGTATTTAGAGTACCTACCAAGACTGAATAGTAATGTTGGGCTAACTAACACATATAATTTTTTTTTAATTTTGCTGTGTATTTTATTATTTTGCCTAGTGTTCAAAAATGATAAAAAAAATATCGTAGCAGTTTTTAGTATAAATATTAGCAATAAGCATGTATAGGACGACTGAATAGTAATGTTGTTCTAACACATTATAGTGATTCATATATTTTTGATTATGCTGTTTTTTTTAATTATTTTTGACTAGATATTAATATATTATTAGATTATTTATTATTTAGAGCATATATACCTGATCCTAATATTGTATGAAGTGTTGCAGTAGGAATCGTTTCAATTTCAATAACATGCATCAATTCTTAGTAAAAGACTTCAACGCGCTTTTGTCTAATCTACAAAGTGTTCTGTTTTAGTATGTAACTACTTAATTAACTTTTAAACTAACACGATTGGATCTCATAATTTTATATTTTCTGGGTTCTTAACCCATTATAGGCCAAGTTTTTCGACTGCTTCCGATTTTTATGATTTTAGAATATGCTGTTAATATAGGTCAGATTTATAGGAATCCGTCGAAAAAAAAAAAAAAAATGCGTAGTTTCGGAAATATGAGGTGATGCCATATGGCACCGCTAGCCTAATATGTTGTCTTTTTTAATGTATAAGCTCATAAATAAATTAGCTATTTCTGGCAATAATACAGTTTATACCGTCCCTAAAAGGTTGTTTTGGGAATTTGGTAACAAAAACAGAGTGCAGAAAAAACTTTATTTCTAATATTTGTAAAAAAAAAACATGTTATGAAAGGAATTTCAGTTGCATTTCAGGCACAGCTTTACATCACACGTACAATACCCAGACCTGTTTTGACTTTTGCGTGGTCCATATGCACATCTTCGGCGCTTTAGCACAAGATATCAAATAATGACCAACTCCATCGTAACAAATGTCATCTGGTAGATAGGTACTAGGGAATAGAACCGGGAAATCCCGGTACCGAAAATCCCGGTATTTCCCGGTTCTTTTGCTGATCTAGAGAACCGGGAAATCCCGGGATTAAAAACCTAAGAACCGGGAATTTCGGGAGAAATATAAATCGTGTGAATACAATTAGAAAGCTAAAATAATGTTATTTTTTACTATTATTATTTTGTACACTTTATTTCTGTTATCCTAATTGATTAATTTGTAACATTTTATAGAAAATTTAGGTTTGTGCCTTAAAGCAGGTACTAAGATAAAAAACTTTTTTTTATTAACCAGCACTACATTGACGCCGATTGACGCCGTCACTGTGACAATGGGAGTGCAAGTAAACGCTAACTGTCATGTCTCAGTCGATCGATCTATGGAAATCATGATTGCCAGAATGACTTCGTTAAATGGGTACTCGTTCAGAACTTTTATTGAATGTGAAGATTTAAGAGCTCTTTTAAAAAACTGCCACTGTGCGCCGATACTATAAGAAATATAGTTGTCAAAGAAGCTAATAAAATAAAGAGTCATTTAAGGGAAGAATTACGTAAAATGTTACATGAAGGCCACAAATTTTCCATCTCGTTTTACGAATGGACTTCAATTCGTAACAGGCGCTATTTGAGCCACAATGGTATCAATAATTTTAAAAGTCTGGGACATGATGATAAATGCTAGTGCAGTCGTTCAAATTGAGTAGGCCGTGGTAATTGATACGGGGAACGCTCGAGTACTTGTACCAAATACTTGAATGTTCCATATTTTTATTCAAAAATAGCCATTTCTCTCGATTTACCATACTATGTTTGTTTCCAGGATTTGATCTTTATCAGCAACACTATCGATCGGTATAATAATATAGGATGTTTATTTTTTTTTGCAAAAAGACAAGGTTCGATTCCTGGCCGGGGTAGTGCATTTTTCAAAAATCTAAATATGCCAATTTAGTTTTAGTCAAAATCGGGGACGCGACTCCTTTCAGCATTTTTCGCTATCTCTTATAGTTTAGGATATCCCCCTGAAGGCCCATTTAAATGGTTCACCCTGTATAGCATCTTAAGCAACTTTACAGAAAATCCCGAAAGAACCGAAAATCCCGGGAAATCCCGGTTCTTGATTAGCCTGGTACCGAAAATCCCGGTTCTTAAAAAAGTTCCCGGTTCTCGATACCCTAATAGGTACTTAGTTTGCAGTCCTAGAGGATCTTGATGATGTAGGTCGACCAGCGTTCAAGGGAAGGGATTGATATTTCAAAATGTATGTGTGTTCGATATGTCGCCTTAAAATCTAGCTGAGGCATAGAATTTCCTGCATACTTAGACATTACATATGCATTGCAGACAGCCACAGCGGCCACCACCACTCTTTTCCTCTTTATGCCGATACAGTATGTGCTAATCATAATTTTAAAGAATACCATATGCATCTGCAGGGCATATTATAGTGCGTGTTATGAAAAATAAATATTTCAAATGGTGCAAAATGAAAACACATTGTATTAAACCGAATATAAAGAAAAAAATACAAAAAATGCAGGGCACACAGTTAACACAAAGTCAGTAAAAACGATATCGTATTCGGCTAGTGTTGCCATATGGCATCACCCGCATTTATCACTTGATAAAAACAAAGTGAACACAAAATTACACTTCGTTTACATGTTTACTTATTGTACTTAGTCTTACGAACAATTTGAAATAGTTATTAACAGGTAAAATGACTAAAAAAAAGGTGAAAATGTTACTTGAAAATAGATTTCATTTTTTGGCGTATTTTTTTCGACACTGGATTGTACCCGTCTATTTTGCATTTAAATCAGACTGTAATCGGACAAAACAAAAGCCAATCCACGGTTACGTCTTTCTAGTAGGCAATTATGTGATGGGTTTTACTAAACTCGTAGGTTTTTGCCGAGAAAATCGCGAATCCTTGAACGACGATTTTGCGATGCCATACGGCATCGCTAGCCGTTAATGGGTTAATCTCGTGATTTTTACTTTTTAATTCTCTTACCTCGTTTCGACCATGATACAACGGCCTTGGTCGCGAGGGGACTGAGATCGTTGTAACATGGTCGAAACGTCGCGGTAAGAGAATTAAAAAGTAAAAATCACGCGATTAAGACCCGGTAAAATATAAAATTATATGTAACTACTTATTGCATTGCATTTTTTCTTTACATGTTGTACCTCCTACATTATAATTTATTAAAGCGTGATTCAGAAAATACGAATTTTTATTATTTGTTCTATCTATCAAACTTTATTTTTATATACATTTTACTTTTTTTTTAATTACTTACTATTTCAAAAAGTAAATAAAAAGAAGTACCTACTTAAAATGAATATAAATTAAACTGTGATTGAATCCTTGCCTATTTTTATTAGGGTTCCGTACCCAAAGGGTAAAAACGGGACCCTATTACTGAGACTTCGCTGTCTGTCTGTCCGTCTGTCCGTCCGTCTGTCACCAGGCTGTATCTCATTAATCATAATAGCTAGTTTTATATTATACACGAGTGAAATAGCGAAACTCTGCTAAGGTTTAATAACGAAGAAAATAATAGAACACTTTGTAAAGTAGGTAATTGAAATTTAGAAACATTAAAAATATTTCAGTCGAAAAGATGGTCTTTTGCGTCGCAGTCGAAAAAAGTGCCTATTACCAGATCTTGTAAAAATCGTTAGTTAAGTCTTAAGCTCAAAGACACAAAGCTCAGTTACGTGGGTAACAAATGTCTTGCTATGGCGCCTCCCTCCGCCCGGCCGCGGCAGATTGGGAAGACCCAAGAAGTGCTGGCTTGACGTCTAGAGATCGGATATGCGTGCAAATGGCCTCCCTACGCGGGATGCCGAAAATCGTAAATCGAAAATCGAAGTGGATAAATAAAAGTAGGAAAGCGTACCCCGGGCTCTCGAGAGGGATGCAACCGGGAACATCGCTCGTATGATGATGACGAAGTCTTAAACTCAAAATATCAGTCTACCTGTGAATATGACGCATCAAAAATTTCAGTAACCAAACAAATATTCCAAGAAAATATTAAAACAATACAAATTAAAATGACCACTGTAACTGTACACAATGAAAACAGAATAAAATACATCCAAGCAATTTAGCATCAGCACCAGTACAAAATGACACAAACTAAAACAACATTAGCCTTTAGAATTCGGCGAAGTCGTCGCGCCAGCACTCAGCACCCTGCATATGATTATCTTCAATACATTAGCGCTGAATAAAGCGGACCGCTTTAAATCCTGAATAAAATATGTCATTAGCTACATTATCGCGTTACCGTCTGAATTATACAAAAAACCCCTGAAAGCGTAATGCTAAAAGCGCTGAAAGGGTGCGCACGCGGCTGGCGAGTCGCCTTTGTGCCGCGTCCAGTGAGCCTCGAGAAAAGGATCGTCTGTGCTAATTTCCAAACTCGGTTTCGCAGATAGATAAGGCTAGAGACGGGAGGTAGCTGTCTTTGATGTAGCCGCCCGGCCCTCTGACTCCAGGGATGAGAGCTTTCAATGAAAGGATTTTTTTCATCTTCTTTCCCTTTGTACTTAATTTAAATTTCGTTTATATCAATGCTACGAGTTTCCTTTTCGGTGTGTTTTCTCTTTTACTTTGTCGCGTTTATCCTCTCCAATTTGTTATATTCCAGTTTGCTTTTTAATAAAATTTAGTGTCGGTAATCTTCTCTCTGTATTTTTTTTATTATCTGTCGAACTGTGGACCATCGACCGGGCCGGTGTAATTGCAATTTGTAAATTAGGTGTCTCCTTTGATTTCGAGTGTTTCTTAGAAGTGATTATGTTTTAAGATTTGATTATTTTTGCCCTTTGTAGTGTTATTTAATAATATTCCTCGAACGGTTTGTATTAGCTGTTCCGATAGCCTTTGATGTCGGCGTTTCCTAAAACTTATTAATATTTATTTTTTCCATTTCGAATTTAATAAAGAGAACAATTTGTTATTGATGTTCGGCTTCAACTGTCTGGTAAACATTCTTAAAACAATGTATAAAATTGTACAAGATTATAATATTGAAAAATTAAAGAGATTAGGTACCTAGTCTTCTTCATTAAAACAAACTAAAATATCCTACCAAACACGTTTGTTTGCAAATATTCATGAAGTCGTAAATGCAACAAATAATGCAAAAGGGCGCGGGCGTGAACATTTTTAGGCAAAGAAGGTCGCATGCATCAGCTGTCCTTTGTCCCAAGTTTCACATCAATAGGGCCCTTGCAATCTCTAGCCTTTTACTAAAGCCACCGGCACAACGTCCAAATATTAAACATCAAAGATCAACGACTGCCTTTGATCTATTATAATATCATCAATGTAGGGAAATACACTTTCATGTTTTTATTTATGCTTGAATGGCATTATCGCTTTTAGCGAAATAGAGACCACTCCGTCAATCTAAACGCTTAATTTATTGCTTATTTCAAGCTTATTTTGAAGTTATGAATTCGTTAAACGTCGAAGACCATTTTAATGCAATATGCCAGAAAGCACGAGCGAACTCCTCAAAGGATCCCTTGAAAATGTGATTTATTTGAGTAATTAAGTTAGTAAACTCTTTGTTAAATGTGTAATAATAAAGCAGGAGCGGGTTATTGTAAAGGCGCCGTAAGTCGCAAGACAAAGAGATTGTCGCGCGAAGTGGTGGGCGGCCCGTTAACGTAACACACATGCCGGCGCGCTGTGGACTCACAAAGGCGCCACTTTGTTCACTTGTCTTTGACTCACGCGACTCTGTGACCCAACATTAATAACCTACTAATAGCTCTCCCCTCTTCCACGCCCTGCACCTGGTCTACCACCACACCGACACTAGCTCCCCAAATAAACTTCGCCTACACTTCGCGACCCTTCGTCCACTAAAATTCTTTAATTGCTTTCAAATTCAAATAATTACTATCACTAATTACGAGAGCCTTTTATCGAGGAGAAAACACTCGCAGATTCAATTTTTCATATAATTTTATTAGTGACAGTTTAATTAGCGCAGCTTTCTTCGGGGCCGCTTTGATATTGTGAACGTTTCAAATATATTTCACAAGAAGCACTTTCAAAGAGAGCACCCCTAATAAGTACTGAAGAGTCCTCGCACGTGTTTATCAAAGACAGCCTTTCGTTACTCAACGTCTGAATGGCCTCAAAAGAAACTCGTGTAAAATGCTCCACAAAGTGCCGTATCAAAGGAAAGGCGGGCGCAAATATCTGTTTCGTAAACTAGTAAAAACGGAGCTCTCAAAGGTACGCCCGCCGCCTGTACTCGCGGCAAATTACGCGGAGTTAAATACGAACGTCGCTATTACAAATGTATTACTTTGAAAGTGACTCCTGTAGCTCTATTTATTATTTATATTAAATACCGTAATCTTTAAATCCATCATTATTTGTACAATAGGTAGTCTCGAAGGTCCGAGATCCGCTCGCGACCGGGCACGGGCGCCCGGGCGCGGCGGGCCGGTAAGTCGCGCCGCTCGTGCACGCCTCACATGTGTATCCATTTAATGCTCAATTCCCATATAATTTAACTTTGCGATCAAAGCGAAATTTTGCAAAGAGCTTCCCGGCGCGGCTGAGGCGGTAGGCGGGTGCGAGAGGGACGTACACATTGGAGTTCTCGAGATCAAATGCTGGGCCAAATTAGTCACTCTCAGTCTCTCTATCTCAAAGCCGATCCGTAGCAAAGTTTGCGCGAAGATGACATCAAAAGGAAACCACACACTGGGGTGGGAGCGGCCCCGGCCCCCCGGCCCCATACTTAAATCCGCCGTGTCTCGCTGTCTTATTGACACACAACTGACAACTCGCAAGTCGCCAACGTCGCTGACTGTTTCAAACTCGGTTCGCTTTACCAGACTTATTTAGTTAATTAATACGGAATGTCCTATCAAGTTGTAACTCCCACAAGACGGTGCGGCGACGCCTCACACTCCGCTCTCTCAGCTCTGAGAAAACTTTAATCGTATGAGTATGTGGAGCCTAACGCTACGTTACGCTTTGTGCACACAAACACAACTTACTTTGGTGACGAACACCAAACTCTCTAATTAAAGAAATTGAGATACTTTCAGAAAGGATTAGAATTTATGTACCTACACCTAATGAAGAAATATCATTTACTAGTTGCGCCCAGCGGTTCCCTCCAATTTTCAACTACAATACAACAACAATACATTTTTTTTATTATTATGATACTTATTAAACATTTCCCAAATTACATTATAAATCAGTTCCACACTAAGCACAGCTTGTATCGCCGTAACAAATTCGGTTTAGCCGTTCTTGAGTTATTAATAGTGTAACTATTTCTAATTCTTTAATATGTATGGATATATTATATTCAAAGTCCTGAATAGTTGACTGATGGATAATATAATATATCAACGCATAGTCTTAACCGGTGGGCCGGTGGTTCTAGCTACAATTAGGAATACAATTTAAAGGGTGTCTACTTGGTGAAGTAATGATATGCACTAAGAAATGATTTTTCTAAATACCTAAGGGCTCGGGACTTTTACGGGTGAAACCGCGGGACGAAACTATAGTGCTTACATAAGAATAATAAAAAAATATAATTTTATATTTTCCCGGGACTTAATCGCGTGATTTTATACTTTTCAATCCAGTCCCCTCGCGAACAAGACGAAACTTCGAGGTAAGAGAATTAAAAAGTAAAAAATCACGCCGCGATTAGGGCATTTTGCGTTTAGGACATTTCGCGATTAGGACTTTTCGCGTTCGTAAAATAGGTCATTATGCGTCGCGGGGGCGATTAAGACCCGGGAAAATATAAAATTTTGAGTTCCAATCGTGTTAGTTTATTATAGTTTAAAAGTTAATCAAAATTTAATTTAGTCTATGGTGACAGAACAGAAAAGGCTCTGTTTTAGCACAGTGTTGCGTTTTACGTAAAAACATGAAAGAGCTTGGTTAGGTTTCTCTAAGTTCTGAAGCCTCAAAACATTTAAAGTTGAGTTGAACTTCAATTTCACAACGATGGAGCAATTCTTACTCGGGAACTGCTTTTATACAATTTTGTAAAACGTTTCAATGTTTTCCTTCAATTGTAAAAGGTTATTTTGAAACTTGAAAACTTTACGTAGATTTATATTTATGGAACGAGTTTATTGTCTAACATTTTAAAGAGAAACAGTTAATAATTTATTTTGAAATCATTTCATTTTTATATTTCTCAAACAATATTTACATTGTGTCGGAAAATTAAGTTATTAAATCCTAACGAATCACTTATACTTCGTTTTTTAATTTCAGACTACGATCCCACGTTTTGTTTCTTTGTATTTGACGTTTTTTCTTCACTCTAGAAAATTGATGATCATAAAAGTAAATTTTTAATAACTTTTTGGAGAGTAAACTTCTTTAAGCGCGGAACGCATATTTTTAGATGAGATTAAATCTCTGGACTTGCGACACCGTTACCGAGACGCAGCTTGTGCATATATGCACACACTATTAAGATGCTTTGCACTATTATGCTGGATTTTTTGTTTACATTTTTGATCTGAGATTCTGAAATAGCGTAGGTATACCTACATATAAATATATGTTATAGCGTTCCCCAACTATAGCCAATATTTAGACATCTAGTGGTCCGCTGTACCGTCAGGCCACTCGGAGGAGCAACCGTCTGTGTCGGCACTCCCGGAGTGCAGATTTTTTATTAAACAATAGTGTGAGAGATAAATAAGCTTCATGAAAAAGCTGCTAACTCTGTTTCGTAAGCGACACCGCGCCGACACGGGCTTTAAGCAAAAAGTAACAAAACGTAAATGGTTCGCTCGTTATAGGTCCAGTATTCGAAAGTGTGAGACCGAAGGGTCTGCGTGGCGTGGCTATTGTGCCGCGCTTCCCGGAATCGTATCCACCTACGTAAAGCGCCCTTTATTATGTCACAAATCACGTTGTTTCTCTGTCTCGGCTAAGGTCTCCGCACCTAATGTAGGTAACTTGTTGTTTCGGATTAGCTTCGTTTTGATTCGGAGTTTCGTCGAATTTTATTCAGTATCTACGCAACGATTTATTAAAAGGTTTTGTTTACCACTAGCATCGCCTTGTGGTTTCATAGGTCTCGTCTCGATCCCGTGGAAATATGTATCGGGATTTAATCAAATTTTAATTTAACGTTCCCACTGTCGCTTTTGTTCTATTCTGTAATGGTAGTTGTAAGAATTGTAAATAACTCTATACTTAATATTATAGAGAGGAATGATTTGTTTGTTAACGAATTTGTTTGTCTTGATCAAATTCTTCCACCAATAGAAAGCTACATCATCGAGGAGTAACATATGATCCGAATATTCCCACGGAATCGGGACTCACACGGGTGCAACCGCGGGACGAAGCTAATAAAAAAATAAAATATTTATTGGCCCATGTTAAGGATTCAATGTATCAACGTATCGAGTTTCATAGAAATCGGTTCATTAGTTCCAAAGATACCTCTTACAAACATCCATCCAAACATTTTCATCCATCCAAGATATGACCGCACCAGACGTTGCTTATCACGCAGACAAGATCAAGGAGCACAAGCCACGCTTCATACAGTTCAAACAAGGTCCACTCCAAATCAACATTGTCACAAAAACAATCCAACCATGCAATTTTAGTCGTTTTCCAGCAACCTTCGGTATACATGAATGAAATAAGCACGTTTTTAATCATCGGCATTCCATAAGTCTCCGTGGGTCATCGGCCCTTTGAATAAAACGAATGTGCAGTTCCGAATGTAAAATACCTGGGTTTGGCAACGTTTAATCCGCCGTGCGACCTCTGCTAGCCGATTATATAGTTATGTTGCTAACAAATCTCGATTGAAATTGTTGCTATCACGGAATTTTTGCGATATACAATTGGGCAGCTTCAGTCGCTAGTTTGAAATGCAATGGCAATTTGTTAATTGCCGGCGGTACATATTAGACGTTCGCACGTGTTCGCGGGTTCGAATCCTGCCTAATGCGGATATTTGAAAGCATTTTTCAGTGGAAAGAATGATCCTATGGGAATATCGGAATCAAAAGTAGTACTCCTCGATAATGTAGCTTTCTTTTAATGAGAGAATTTTTGAAATCGGTCTAGTAGTTTTGAATTTATTCATTACAAACATACGACACACAAAAATCAAATCATTCCTCTTTATAATATTAGTGTAGATAGTGTAAATATCTACATAGTACTTATACGTGCGTATTTGCTTGTTTAAAAGGATTTTGTAAAATCCCACGGGATTGGCCTTACACGAGTCTAGCGATCCCGTGGAGCCCAGCTAGTTCGGCTATAGTTTCCTCGCATCTGCTTGCTGTGTCACTTGATTCCCTAATTTGAGCTCAAATAGTTCAACTTTAAGGTGTTGTTTAATTTACAAAGGGTAGTCTTCGGCTTCCATTGAGCGGGGACCGGTTCAGAATCAAAGATTTATAAGAACCAAGTTCAGGTAGAGCTATACTTTATCCTTGTTGGTGTATGTCAAAATGTATTAATTCGTACAAACTCTACGTCGTCGTCGACCTACTCTACTATGATGTAAGTCGCTAAAAATTCAGATTGATGCACTGACGTTTCATATCATATTAAACTTAAGATAATAATATCTATTCCTTTCAATATGCTATAACTATTACGTGAGATCGAAATCTATAATTTCATTGTGGTTTCCACTTTACATTCGAGTAGAATCTACTCTAATGTAACGTAGACTAAACTTTAGGCTCCTCCAGTAACAGCCGAATACTAAAACGCTATTTAAAATTTGATTATTGAAATTATTGAGCAGCTTCTAAATTCAAAATTAGTATAGTAATTTCTGACTTTAAGAGCTACTTTATTGTTTCGTGTAGTTATCAAATTTTGAGTACCGTTTCAGTAATGTTTAATGTATCAATTTTTATTGTGTTAATTGTCAGAGTCTGTCTATAGATTATTACAAAGTCGTGGTTCGGAATGCTTCGGATAAGGAATGCCGCGGTGGCCGGCGCGGCCTGTCGGCTTTTTGCTTATGTAGGCTGCGTGTGCGCAACCCACGCGGTGTCGGCCCCGACGGCGCCATCACCGTTTCCCGCCTTCGTTCTGATCCCCGATCTCTGATAAACAACAATATAATGTTGCAAATATTTGATGTCATTTTATGTGTACTAGCTTTTTCCGCGATTTCGCCCTCGTATTTCACCCCGATTCCCGGAGAATTTCCAAAAACCCTTTCCTAGTTCCCAGCGTTCCCTCCACCAAGGTATCCTTGGAACGCTGCCTGCCTGGCTGCATTGGCCTGTTGCATTTAGATATTTATTTCTAGGTAAAATACAAATGATATAGTCAAATGATGTCGAAATCTGATTCTGGGAGTATACATATATACATGAATAAATAAACACTACAAATTTCGAAATCAATTTTCTGAACAAAATTAGCCATCCATGGCGCCTTCGTAATTCCAGTTTATGTATCCGTATTGACACGACGATCCTCCAAAATGCTATAAAATGAAAACTAGTAAAGTCCTCTGCAAATAGCGAAACCGGCTGCAGTTATTATGATTATTCGGCGCCGTGTTTGCGGTGTGAACTGCAGGGCGATGGCAGTACAAATAAAGCCAACAATCCCGCCTCAACCTTTAGCTGATTATTGTCGTATCAACTGAGGTATTAATTTTACTACAATTCCGCGAAGGTAAGGGTTTTGTGGTAGATACCGCGACTTTCATTCCGAAGGTCGTGGTTTCGAATCCTGGCCGACCGCGCACCAATTTCTTTATGTTTGAGGAAAATTTAAGTGCGCTATTAACATTGCTCTTACGGTGAAGGAAAACATCTTGAGGAAACCTACAACCTGAGGCTTAAAGTCATGCAAAAAGGCCCAGTTATAGGGCTAGTTGCGGAAGTAAAAGTAAGGGTTTCTCTACCTAGAATCTGAAATACGTACGGAAATCGGTAGAAGACCAAAGTCACCGACATAGCTCTTAAAATTAGCAGACTATAGTGACTATATGTAAATTCTTAACATTATTTCTTATAGCCTTATTAATAAACGTGGAGTGAGTTTGGAGTAATTTTACAACTATTTGTTTCCGTCTGCCAACTTTGAAAGTTCTTGTCACGGAAAAGGATAAAGAATGTTCTTACTCTTCCGACCATACTCCAAATTTATTAAAAAGGGTATTAGTGTTTACCGCACTTAGAAAATGCTTCCGCCAGGTAGGACTACAATTTTTTGAAAGCATTTTTTCAAAATGCAATAATGTACCTAAATTAAAAAAAACTGTAAAATTAACTATTATTTTTATTGTTTCAGGATGTTATTCTCCTCATATACGACACCATTCAGCTAAAATTAGAGGTAAGTCCCTTTATTAAATTAATTGTTTATAGCCCGATTGTTAGAATTTAGGGGTTTCACCCTTAATTCTAAGTAAGCTCTTGTAAGCTGTGATCCCGTGGTAATATCGGGATTTTCGGGATATTTATGTGTTATTCCTAGACGTGTAGACTTACATGACGAAATGAGTTTAGTGATATTTGTAGGTTTTGTTTGAATTTTAGTCCTCTAAACTTTTTAAACTATTGACCTTTGTAACATGGTTGAAATGTGCGTCGAGATAAGAAAAAAAATATAAAACACGAAAATCCCCCATTAAAATGTAACTATTTTAGTCCTCTATCTAACAAAATAGGTTATTTGAATGTTTAGTTCCAATATTTCTGCGGGACAATTAAATTCGATGTAGTGCGCAATTGGTCAGGTCTACAAATTGTGTAATTTGGTCAAGCGTATAGTTACCGCAAATTTTAGTGTTAATTCGTCAAGCAGTGTATAAAGGTGTCAATTGGGTCAAGTCTTCGAAAAGTGTCAACTCGTCAATTCTTGGGTGGAACCGCAAGGCGGACGGAGCTAGTATGATCATATAACTTTCCCGTTCCTTCAGAACTCTTAACAAGGTACAAATAAAAAGTCAATTTTCTACGGCAAATCAATTTCGATATAATCGAACAAAACTATGTCCTTAGCGAAATAATAGAGTTATTTATTTTCTGTGTTATCAGCAGTTCTTGTCATGCTATTTTGTTCCTTATTGCTTTAGACATAGGAGCTTATTGGTTATGTGTTCCGCTGACTAAGTTCTTACCTCGCCTCGTTACAACTGTATCGCGTTGTAATCATTTTATATAATGACTTGTGTTTTGTACACTGAGAAAATACCATGGAGACCAATATACTGGGAACATGGAGGAAAGGTTTTGGCAATAAAAAAAACTACATTGAAATCGGTTCATCCGTTCGTGTGCTACGATGCCACAGACAGATACACACACAGACAGACAGACACGTCAAACTTAAAACACTCCTCTTTTTTCGTGCGTCGGGGTTAAAAATTAGCGTCAAGATGGCGGGACTTACTCTCCAATATTAAAACTTTATATTGACAGTTTTGGTTCGAAATTAGTATACTGTTTAGTTTTTAGTACCGCACTTAAAAAAATAGTACCTCTTTAGTTTAAAAGATATTCAAGAAAACCCTGGTCTTGCCATCTTGACGCTAACCTAACGACAGCTATCAGTGATACTAATAAAAAAAAACCGGGACCAACTAGTTTATGTGCCTTCTTAGTAGGGTTGCCAACACTTTTTTTTTTCAGAAATATAGTATTTGTCGCCATAAAATAAAGTAATAAAATAAAAATATAGAGTATTTTTGTCGACTGATTGCAAAAGACAGAAATGCAAAAAAAATAATATATTATTCATCGCCGTCCATTTTTGTCTGGAAGTTCTTAAAACGATATTTTCTTTTGCTTTATTACCTAATAACTTGCTAACGCCCCGCGGTTTCACCCGCTTAAGTCCCGCTCCTTCTGCTGATTTGTCAAGATATCTGTATGGAGGAGTATAGTATTTTTGCGTACTTCATGTTTTTTCAAGAGTATATTATAGTACGCTGAACTGAAATACAGTTTAATTACTAAATTTTATGATACGGTTGGCAACCCTACATCCGAGCTCGAGAAAATGATTTTCCTTCCATGTATCTCGAATCTAGATCTCCAACTAATTCTGTCCTTCTGCATGAAATACACGCAAAACTGAAGACCCTTCTAAAAGTTAAATAAAAAGTAAATCAGTAACCGATGTCATAATTGAATTACTTCTACGTGTTTACCCATAAAAGCAACAGTGAGCGAGCTTTTAATACCGCCCGGGAAAAAGCAAATTTTTATATTAAACGCTTTGCATTCACGTGAGGGGCTTGTCGACGAGGAATTAAGTAACATTAGAGGTATAATGGATGGAGGGCAACGTTGAAAGCCCGAGTGCTGTTGTCGACGCAACGATAGTTCCTAGAGTGGATGGAACGGAGCCTCGGGTCGGTCGATACTGAGACCTCCAGCTTTGTGCACCCTCGAGCTGGTTTGTGCCGACTGCCGACTGCTTTGGAACTCTTAGCTCTTGCAATTGGTTTTAATCCGTGGTTTTAGTGTTTGGCCTTTTGATATAGTGGATCTATTCACTAGGCGTCTTGGTGTCTTGTTAAACAACTGGTAATTGAAGACGCGAGTGTTTTTTCCGACTGATAAATACATAAACAAATATTGCACGACGTTGCACACAGCGCAATCTAGCCCCGAACTAAGCACTAGGCTTGTTTGGGTACTAGAGAACGGATATACCTATATCTATATAAGGCTTTGGCCTGACTGACTGATTGATCAACGTACAGCCTAAACTGCTGATAGTAGAGAGCTGTAATTTAGAGAGTGTGTTACTTATGTGATTATGATTAAGCATCTGATAAGAAAGGATTTTTGAAAATTCCCACATGCTCAAGAGATGCTCGTGTGTCGATCACGCAATAACGGCTAAACCGATTTGGGTGTCTTAGACTATCACTAAACAGGTTATATACTGGTCAATCTTCTATAGCTATAAAATGCTTTGCCCTTACTGATATAATCGCTGATAGTAGAGAGCTGAAATTAAGAGAGTGTGTTCTTCGTATGATGTAGGAATCCGATAGGAAAGTTATTTTAGAAATACCTACGGGATCGGGACTTACTCGGGTAAAACCGCGGGACACAGCTTGTCGCTTATAATAAAAAATAAAGTAGTTATTTTCTTTAAAATTCAAATTAATTGGGGGCAAGTTCAAACAAAACCGCGTAAAGAACACGAATAAAATTCCCACAATTTAGAGCACAATCGAAAATAAATTAAAACCGTCATGAGATCCATTTGCCAACGTAACGTATGGCGCGGACACCTCATCAATTAGAGGTGCTGGCTGACGCCCGTTCTTTCTAAAAATCAACATTGCCTTAGAAATAAAATATATATCGATTTACGCAGAGTTTCTTCACTGATAGTTTTCTTCTTCTCATCGTGTAGTCGTATGGCTAGGTTAATTTTCGATTTAGTTATTTTAACTGTTACTTAAGCTACTAACTAATGTGTAATTGGTTTTTATTTTAAAAGACTATATAGTAAAAAAAAAGATGTGCTACAACACACCATCATAATTCACTAAAGTAATTATAATTAATTATTAATTACCTATGTGTTATTATTACATATCTCTAGCTATCTATATTCTAAGTTTCATTGCAATTCAGTGGTTATTGCGTGAATGAGCATAACACACCCTCTCACACACCAACTTTCACCTTTATAATATTAGTTGGATTAGTAGGTATTTCGTTTCTATTGCAACATGAATAGAGAAATTAATATTTCTAGCTAGGTATTTAGGTTATTAATTTATAAGTTATTTTTATATGACTTACTAACAGCGCCTAGCGGTTACGTCTGCATAGTTCCCGTTCCCGTGACGTTCTCGACGCGAGAAAAATTACGTGTAATCAACAATTTCAATTGTGTCAATCGAAATTTGGTAGCAACATAGTTGCGTAATCAGCAAGCTGAACTTTCGCATTAAAATAGAAGTGTGGTTAAAAAAACGTTGCAGTGTACTGTCTAGATTTTGTATTGGGGATTATATTTCTACGAACATAGTTGTATTTATAGATAAAATGAATGCGTCTCACCGGGCGCCTTCAACGCCGATTTATCTGCAGTGAATTTCAGAGAACAATACTATTGCAATACTCGTATAGTATAATAAAACGAAATACCTGTAAAAGTTCACGTGCTCAGACACCTCGTAAGGTATTTATCGGGAACTTTTATTAGAGGTGCAGTTTTATGAGAAGACATGATATTATTATGGCGAAAGTCCATTATCTCGTCGCTTCGTGATGTATTGTTGTTCCACGAAATAGTTCTTTAGTTTCTGGGAATAAATCTTTTTTTTTATAAACGATAGATGAGCATTTGACCCAAGTTTCAACATCATTGCTGTCGAATTTTTGAAAATATATTTTTCGAAAATAAAGACTTTTCGGTTTGAATCGCGTGGTGTTTATTACTTTTAGCATTATTACAACGCTCAACTTTTCGAGACCTTTCCAAGTCCCTTCTTCAGGTTTGACCTGGGAAGGGACCTGGGTCTTTAATTTGAATACAACATCGCGAAAACAAGAAAAATCTAATACATTTTTCCCTATGTTAATACCGTTTTAGAAAACCATTTCTTCAACCAAATTTTGTTTGGTTAAAAATATGCTTTGCGCCGTCGGCGGACGTATGACATTTAGAAAAATGCGGAAAGAATCACATTTGAACTAATAAATGTGTTGTTATAAGGGGTAACAACAATATTGTTTAATTGGGTTCCCTACACTTTTTCGAAACACTATCCATTTAAAGACGTTTCCCAAATAATAATTGACCGATAGATTACTTTACTGAATAAAAATTTCACATTTCCCCCTATGGTTCGGTTTACCGAAAAGTGTTTCCTCGAAGTTCATACTTTCGGTACTAGGTTAGCCTAATTGGAGATAAATTGAAAAATATAAGCTATTTATCTTAAATTATAATACAGAATAAGCCCGTGATTTAATAAAAAAAAGAATGGAAAAAGTTGGATTGAGACGCAGATGTTCAGCGGTTATTTCTAATAGAAGAAATGCAAATAGATTTCTTTTTTCCAATTTCAGGAATGAATGTTGCAAATTACATTTCAATACAAATAAATTTCATTCTTATTTTATGCAACAACAATCTTAAATTGAAGTTATTCAGAACTGGCTTCGTCCTGCGGTTTCAGCCGCGTAAGTGTCGATCCCGTGGTAATATCAAAAGTAGCCTATGTAGCCTCGATAATGTAGCTTTCTATTGATTTAAGGGTTTTTAAAATCGGTCCTGTAGTCTCCGAGCCTATTCGTTACAAACAAACAAATAAAGAAATATATATTAGTATAGATACAAAGTGGCCGGCCAAAGATACTAAGTACTAAATAATGAGCATAGTTTGATGTAAATCTATTGCTTGGTCCGGCCAATCTGACGCATACTAAAAAGTGGGTCACATGATTATTGATTAAGCAACTTCGAATAATTAAGAATTTTTTATGTTTAACACCTGCTTAATTGCTTAAGTAGCCCTCAAATTTTGAGTAGCATTTCAGTATTCGCCTGAAGGCTGAAGGTTCCTAACAGAATGTAACAATTCCGAACATTTATTAGTAATTATATAAGTGTTAAAAAGGTTTGTAAACATTTTTAAACAGCAGTGTGGCAGCACATTTATTATTCTGTCGAACCAGTGTCGGTGGAAATAATAGTTCTTGAAGTAGTAAAATAACCAGTGCTATACTTAGGTAGGTACCTACTCTATTTATTCTTGGAAAAGTTATAAAATTAATTTCCACGGGACAATACCGCTGTATTGGAAAGAGGCACAATATGGCAGATTGTTCCATTGTTGTGTCGATAGCGAACAAGTCTCTTATATAAAATTGATTCTTTTCTCATAAAGAGATGATTATCGTCCACCTCTGTGAGACTAAGCTTCCTTTTAGATTATTATTTATTTGCTGCGTGCCGCGGTTTCACCCGCATAAGTCCCGATCCCGTGGGAATAACGCGATCAAAAGTCAAGGTGAATGTAGTTTTCTGGTGAAAGAATATTTGAAATCGGTTCAGTAGTTTTTGAGTTTATTCATTACAAACGTACGAAACACACACACACACAAAAATACAAATCTTTCCTCTTTATAATATTAGTGTAGATGTAGATTTCGCGACTAGACCGTCGTATTAAATTTGAGAACTGGAGGTCTTACCTTCAGCTCTAAATTGCAAGACCTTACATGTGTAAAAAAAGTATAACTTTGTAGAATATCCGTGGTCTAGTACCCATAGTATAGTACCCATCGAAAGATAAACAAAAGACCATCGATATCTTCTCAATTACATCACTAAATAATATTTTGATAAAATGTATATACCCTACGACATCCGGCCTATTATTACGAATCTATTGACCCCTCATTCATTAAAATCGGTTCAGTAGTTTAGGCGCTACGGTGGAACATACAAACATACATACATACATAGACTGCCAAAAACATTACCCTTCCTTTTGGCTTCGCCGTAGTCGGGTAAAAAGGTTGTTTGGAAATATGCGAATCAAATCTTGTCTTGCCAACTTGTCCTCACCGTGTCTCATCTTCTGAAGTTATTTCAGATTGCGGGTAGAAATATATCTTTTTACTTATGTTCCTTGATGTGATTACTGGATAGAGTGGCGCACTTTCGTTTCCATATGTCAGGAACATGATTACTATGATTGGTTCTGTACTTTAGTCTCTATTCGGTGTTGCCATTTTATTTTGTTAGGTTTGTTGTGTAGCGTTGTATGCATTTTGTTATTATTGGATTATGGTTTGGTAAATCATAATCCAATAATAACAAAACGCTAACATCCGAGGATCGAAGTTTTGAATCCCGCCCAACCGTGCACCAATGTCTTTTTCTTTAAGAATAATGATTTACACCGCTCTTTCTTCACGGAAATCATCGCGAAGAAATTCGCAGGCCCAATTATGAGGCTATGTACGGAAACTGCCAAATTAAACCTTTTTTTTTAACCTTTAGTATTGCTAGGGGGTTGAATTATATGGTAGAGTTGTGGTAAGGTTACATGCTGAAACTTGTATCTTATTTCGCTAATAAAATCTCACTGAATACTTCTTAAACGTGTAGCCCGACTTGTTCCAGCAAGAGATAGTTTTAATCGATTTCCAAAAAAGGAGGAGGTTACTAACCATAAAGTTAAATACAATAGTGTCTAAAATGTGTATAAATAACACTGTTAGCAAAACCTGCGAGAATTTTTAAACCAGTCTGGCGCAGGCCGACCTTGTTGTACTGTATATGATATACTACCTGCGTCCCGCGGTTTTACCTGCGAAAGTCCCGATCCCGTGGGAATATCGGGATCAAAAGTAGCCTATAACCTTCCTCAATAAATGGACTATCCAACACTGAAAGAATTTTTCAAATCGGACCAGCGGTTCCAGAGATTAGCGCGTTCAAACAAACAAAAAATAAATAAAAATTAAAAAACCCGCCTGTTTAAAAAAACTTTACATTAAAACACATGCATAATAAAAACTGAAAAGAAAAAAAACAAGTCCAGTAGTCACAGAACATAGCGACTTTAACAGTCGGGACCCATTATTGAAAAGGTATTGATGAGCTAGATTTTAGGTAGTCAATGGGTCCCGACTGTTAAAGTCGCTATGTTCTGTGACTACTGGACTTGTTTTTTTTCTTTTCAGTTTTTATTATGTATATGTTTTTATGTAAAGTTTTTTTAAAGCAGGCGGGTTTTTTTATTTTTTTTATTTTTTTTTTGTTTTGCGCTTTTTAGACAGCATTAGGTTCAAGACGTGTTATTATATCAATTTTATTGTATTTTAATCGCAATCGCATCATTTCATTGAGGGGGTTATTAGGTTGAGGATTATTCAGTAAGTTGCAGTAATCTAAGGTATGGACGAGTTCTAACCAATAGTAAACAGTTGTAGATCCCAAATAGTTAAACTAAATGAAAAATGATCAAGGAAACCTAAGAATGATTTTTAAATACCTATTCGACGATACCCCACTCGATATGGTCAGTCAATTTTTATTTTTATAATATGGCGGCTGGTGGTCGCCATTTTGAATTTTGATAACTGTCATGTCTTCAGTGACACTCCCAGGATTAAGACAAATCGATTGACATGCGAATCATCAAAATCGATCCATCCGTTTGGCCTCTGGAGCGCCACATAGGAACAAACATACATACATACATACATACATACATAGACTGATAAACACATAACCCTTCTTTGCGTCGCGCAGTCGGGTAACAACTTAACAAACTCTTCCGCTTTATAATAATAGAAAGAAGATAGAAGAAGTTAATAGAAGATAGATAGATATAGAAGATATAAAGAAAATTTGTGCTGTGCAGTGCTAATAGGCAAATAAATAGGATTTTTAAAGGACTCTTGAGTGACCATTTTTAAGTTAAATAAAAGGAAAAAATTAGTAGGTACGACACGGCATCGGCATACCTTCTTGGAGCGACATTAAAACAAATCATGTTTATTCCTGTCAAAATCTTCTTAAATTCCCAACAGATGGCGCGCTGCGTCAACACGAATTTGTCCCTAATTTCACAGTCTGTTGAAAATAAAATACAAACCAGTTTGAATGGCTATAGCGCAGCGGTTACATGGCAACCCTTTCAAGAACAATGTAGATGAGCCGCGAGCCGCGGGACGCCTGTCAACTGCACTCGCGCGCAGCGGGGCCTCGCAGTACCGACGTGATGATGACAATACGATGAATCTACAAGCCTACACAGAGTGCCTATGTGTATACGACAACAAAATGGCGAGATGGCATAAACAAGTTCTTGATAGCAAGACATCTGCCGCATGAGTTTTTTTTTTTTTTTTTTTTTATGGAAATAAATAAATAAATGAGATCGAGAACCCTACGGTTTTTATAAAGTATTTCATATAGCTGCGTCCCGCGGTTTCACCTGCGTAAGTCCCGATCCCGTGGGAATATCAGGATCAAAATTATGTTACTCAGGGTGAATGTAGATTTCTAATGTTGAAAGAATTTTTGAAATCAGTCCAGTAGTTTTTGAGTTTATTCATTACAAAAATACAGACACACATACACACAAAAAAAAAAACAAATCTTTCCTTCTTATAATATAGATGTAGATAGATATTAACTTCATACGTAACAACCTGGACCAACTGACTGACAAATTGGATATAATGGATATTGATAGTAGAAGACGAGTTTGGCAAAGTAGTTAGGTTAGGTACAATGTTCCGGAGCGTTCGTAAAACGCAAGTTAAGGTGCACCATCAAACAAATATAGATTGTAAAGGGTTAACAACGTAAGCCACTCTAATGTAGTTCATAGTTCAACAGAGTTGCTACGTCCTGTCTGTAGGTAGGTAAGGGAATTTAGACAATCGAATTTTAGTCTATGTTTAGAGTCTATGGTCAGCGGGAGTGGAAAGTCTTTGCCTAGCAGTTCATACGCACCTAAATTGAGGTGTACAGAATCAGATGAAACAGTTAAGGTGCGCCATCAAACAAATATAGTTTGTTTGTAAAGTGATAACAACATAAGCTCCTGTAATGGAGTTCATAGTTTAACAGACTTGCTACGTCCTGTCTATAGGTAAGGGAATCTAGCCAATCGAATTTTAGTATAGGTAATTTAGAGTCTTTGGGAGTGGAAAGTCTTTGCCTAGCAGTACATACATAGTCCCAGCATAGAATAGGGTTACCCCATCTCTTCCCGTGGGTGTCATAAAAGGCGACTAAGAGATCTGAAGGAGATTAGCAAACTAAAGTTCTCCACGCGCGGTGGCGGATAAACTGCTTGATCCCTAAGAGGGTTGGTGTCAGGCAGGCGGTCGGCCGTAAAAAGATTGCCAAATCTAATTGCAGAAGGTATGGCCAATGACAAAATACCAACTGTGTCGACCCCAAATAAAAAATAACATTTGGGGTTTAGTGGACCCCGGGCTCCCGAGAGAGATGTAACCGGGAACATCGCTCGGATGAGAGAGAGACATACGCACCTGAATTGAGGTTTACAGGTCTGATGAAACCGAAAGTGAACTAGTACCAAACATGGATTTTTCCGTTACTTCCAAACCTCGTAAGAGTTGTTGTAGATGTAGAATAGTCACCATTTTACAATGACTCTCTCGACTTGACTTATGACTACGACGATTTGACTATTTTTTGCAACTGCAAATATATTTTTTTATAACATACTTGACCCTGGCTAATTTCCAAAGGTCCATAATCTACATCTACACTACTACCTTCTACACTAATATTATATAGAGGAAATATTCGTATTTGTGTGTGGGTATGTGTGTGTGTGTGTGTGTCTGTGTGTTTTAATGAATAAACTGAAAAACTACTGTGCCGATTACAAAAATTCTTTCACCATTAGATAACTACATTTACCTTGAGTAACATAGACTTTATGATATACTTTTGTTACCATATACTTTTACTTTTACATATACTTTTGATCCCGATATTCCCACGGGATCGGGACTTACACGAGTGAAACCGCGGGACTCTGCTATAACCGATATAAAAAAGAAAAAATAAATATAGTAGTTAAGTACCTACCTACCTGTTATACTCGTAGGTCCATACGTATCCACTCAAATAAATCCGTAAAAATTAAATTGACTACTGCATAATACGGGGTTCGGGCTATTACACAAATTGACGGATGTTTTATTCATCAACCAATCATCCTAACCGCTCTCTGATACCTTTCGACCGTCACCTTACATTATTTTTGTTTTCTCTTTCTAACACAAAGAAATTCTAGATTGTAAGATAGGGAGAGGACATCGAAAATTCACAATTAGACCACAATTGGCTTTGTTATTCAGTGTTTTCGTTGAAATTGTCTTCGTTTACATACATTTTACTTGAGATGATGGTGTTTCTGCGTTTTACTGTTGAATAATGAATTAATGTCTTGTTTCTATTAATTTTTTTATTTGGTCATTACCTTTGTGCAAAATCGCCATTTTAAATAATATGGCAACTATAATGTGATTTTATTTGCATTAATTTTAAGTTTTGTCGTAAAAGGGTAGGTAACTATTAATAGACACTTCGTAAACATATTAAATATCCGAAAAAAATACTTCCGGGATAGTACGGGAAGGACTAGTTTTCAAAACATTTTTTAAATTTATAGACCAGAGTGCCCCATAGCATTTTATTCAGTATTTTTTTGCTCGATAACATTTATTCAAACAATGATCCTGCGGGAATATGGAGAGGTTTCATCACAACAGTTTTGTAGTTTTTGCGTAAAGGAGTAAAAACATACTCATTTACCCCCTAACATATTATAAACGATGACTACGTTTAAGTAACGTTTGTCTCTGTGTGTCTGAGACAAACGTTACATAAAGTTAATCATCGTTAATATAATAAGTAAGGCGGTTAGTGACTAACCCACAAGTAAGTAAGTTTCACACAAACTTTCACACTTATAATATTAGTAGGAACCCTAATCGAAGATTGAACTATTGATAAATGGGAATCTAATAAGTCTAATAACCAATAACATGTAGCTATTTCTCGCTAGATTTTGTACAAATTATAGTAAAGTTTAAAATACATCGAGGGGTAGAACCGAAAGCTCTTTGTTTAAGCTTCTCATAAACCTGTAGTAGACACCAAACTATTGTCGATTGTCGGACAGACAGACAGGTTGTGGTGACGAACCTATCCAATATGTCAATAGTTGGTAACTGACATCCCCTTTAAAAATGAATTCGCGGTATTACACGACGTATAGTCCTACCTATGTTGTGCAGACATTTGACAGTCTGTGGTTTTGACTCGATAGTTCGATGGATTTTGTGTTTTCAAAGTTTTTTTAGGTGCAATTTTATATTTGACTAGCTAGTGGATCCCTTTACCACAGTACACATAAGGAACCTTTACACTACAAACAACGCATCCTCCTTTCACGTTTCTAGGACTAGCAGTTTAGGCTGTGCGTTGATATCTTTTCTATTCCTACTAATATTATAAACGCGAATGTTTTGCAAGTATGTATGTGACTGTTACTCCTTCACGCAAAACGACTAAACCGATTGCGATGAAACCTAGAACAACACTTTACTACTTCTTTATCTCGATATTCCCGCGGGATCGAATCTTAGACCGGCGAAACTGCGGGGCGCAACTAGTAACCTACCTAATATAGTACAGTCTCGCCGAGGATCTTGGTGTCTCGGCGTGACTATACGCCTAAAAGCGACGTCGCAGAACTTAGGTATATTTTAGCAAACTATATTGCTGATCTATTGAAATGGGTAAGTAGGTACTCAATTAAACCTACTCAACCCTAGATAAGAAAAAAAAACATTTCAAAATTAGAATGTCGTATGCAAAATAGCCGGATAAATAAAAACCCAGATTGGTACAAAAAACAATCAAGTTCAGATGAAGCTGGCAACCCAATCTGCAGATACCTGAGCGCCGGTAACCCCGGGGGTTGCCGCCATTCAATCTTGCATTGTTTTTCACAATTACAGGCATGATTAACTCGACTGGCTCTGACGAGGTAGTGATGGGGCTTGAAATGCGGGAAAATGCACACAAGTATTATGTACTAGCTGCGCCCCGCGGTTTCACCCACGTATCCCGCGGAATTATCGGGATAAAAATAGCCTATGTGTTATTCTAGGTCTCCAGCTATCTACGTACCGAGTTTCGTGATAATCGGTTCAGCGGTTTTTACGTGATTGAGTAGGTACCATACACACATTCATACTCTCAAACTTTCAGCTTTATAATATTAGTAGGAAGTAGGATTTAATTCGTCCCTCAATAACAAATAGAAAGAATGAGGCTATTAAAGAAACTGGCATTCTGGAGAGCTCGGTCCAGCAACAAACAAAAACGAAATACCTACTGTTTTTTTTGGGTGTTTTAAGAAATAAATTAAAGAAAACCACTTATTTTCGAAGTGGGGTCATCTAGATCTAGGTACATCTAGTACAACTTTTCCAATGACCCCCTTGCCCATAAATAAAATATTCTAACCACAGGCCCCTGATTACATAAATATGTTGCTGACAAATTTTGATTGAAACAATTGAAAAATTGTGGTTACGGTACCTAACCACAATTTTTCAATTGTTTCAATCGAGATTTGTTAACAACAGAGTTACGTAATTAGCTAGCAAAATACATACGCTGTAAAGACTATGTGGTCTATATAATATGTCATGTATGTATAGTGCTTAGGAGCTCCGAACATTACAAAAACCGCCCCCGGAACGTTCCCAGCTCTCGATTTGTATGTTCTACGAGTCCCATCTCTACCTTGTTGTACCAATCAGCCGTGGAATAGCCTCTAGCCCTCAGTTCTAATAAGACTTTAATCTTGCACAATGGCATGCTCGAGACAGCCGCAAGAATACCTGTCACCGAACAAGCTTCCATTCATGCGAGACGACCTTTTTTAAATGTTGCCTACCTACTTTTCATATACCTCGCGCATACCTCACTTCTAGATTGAACTCTGCACGAGCTTTAGATCTGCTGAATTTTAGTGACTGTCTTTAACTATGTTGTGACATAAAGCAAATAAGTATTTGTTATTTTAAACAAATAACAACACACAGTTGCAATTTGAAGATTAATCAAATATTTAAGTAGTTAGCTCTAGCCGTACAGCAGGACTGGAGACCCTGGGGCTATGGGACTAGTAGTGTCTTGCGACAACATGCAAGTCCAAGGAATTCAAAAATTTCACGCCCCATTGAAAATGCCTGGAAAGCCTAGGTCCTGGAAGGAGTGTGTAAAGAGTAATCTTTCTTTGCGACTGATACACTAACTAGTGGTCATGACTGTGTGTATCCTGCTTGCCTGTCCTATCTGAGACAATAAATGGGTTGAAAAAAAATATCCACTGTATTAAAATTTAGGATGGTTTAAATTCAAACTACGGTTTGCAGGCAATAAAAATGTACTAGAGCGGTAATTTACAAAACATTATTATCAAATTGGTCATTTTTGCCAAAGATTAAGCATTTGTTTGTCGTCCTTCGGGGCCTACGTATCAGATCTTGAACGAGTCTATATTAGGCCGGATAATCATTCTCTAATCTCATCAAATCTTCCGTCCTTTCAAATCCCTAATGAAAATTTGTTCCCTGATTCTATAAGACAGCTCGCACGAATGCTCCCCATAGAATAGACCTCTATACCATACACGTGACCCACGTGACTTGTAAACTGTACACATCCAAAACGGTACCCTATTTAGAAGCGTTAGGGTGTAGATTGTTACGTTTCTGTCGTTTCATTGGTTTTAACGAGCCACGTGCGATGGTCAATTTCCCCTTTCAATAAATAAAATACAGGTGGACAGTTGTACAGGTTCTGAGGGTGGCTTCCGTGGGGCGATTATTCAAATGCTTTGTTCGACATAACGTAACGAGGAAACACATTTAGCCTATTTATCTCGATCTTTTTTAGGGCAGGCAAATGGCTTTTATTCCATCCAGCCTCAGCTCACGTAAGTTGGTATGAATGTAGGTAAGGTGGGGGCGGATCGTCTTACATAAAATTTTAACTCCTATCATCGGAGGTCCAAAAAGGTTTCACATACCATTTATAATCATAATGATCATTCTTCATAAAAAATTTAAAAACTAAATATTAAAATATATAATAATTGAAATTCATAATATCACTATTCATACACTTCATTTTACTAATATTTGTTTTAATATATTTGTTTATCATAATGCTCGAAACTCATAATCATTCCAATAAATAACTTTGATATTCATACATGTGTTTTATTCTAATATTCATTTTTATAAATTTCTTAATCATAAGTGTTTTATGCATAATTATTGAAAATCATAATATCTTTATTCATACATTTGTTTCACCTACTATTGTCATCTTACTTGAATTTTGAAATAAAATATACGGAGCACACCGACTCGGATAGGTTAGGTTAATGTAAGAACATAATTACGCGCAGCGCTTTGGCGAGCGAGCGTAGCGAGCGTGCCGCGGCAGCGGTCGCCAAAGCGCCTAATTACTATAAATAAAAAAAACCTGATATATCTTAATCATAAGTGTTTTTATTACAACATTATTAACTAAAGAGTAATTTCTAAGAAGAAATATAATAATAGAATAGAAAATATAATTACATTATGAGTTAACTCCGTTTCAAAAAGAAGATCGCCAGAACACAAGTCAAAAACCATTTATAATTTCACAAAGAGTTTGATTGGGGTAGTTCATAAAAAGTTTTGTTAAAGTTGCCGTTATTAATACAAAAATTATGATAAATGTCTGTTATAAAGTAAGCTATTCTGAACAACGATATTATGAGTTGAAATATGTTCTTAGTAACAATAATTATGAACTAAAGCAATATGATCATTAAATGTTATGAAGAAAAAAATTATGATTTTAAACTGTTCTTGGTAGTAACAGTATTAATAAAAAAATTATGATCATTAACTATTATGAGCTCCGATGGTAGTAATAAAAATGTCTGAATAAAAAAAGTATGATAAATAAAATTATGAAGAGTGATTATTATGAATTCAAATCGGTAGTAAGACAAACAATAGGACTTAAAATTTTATGTGAGCCAATATGGACCCAGGTAAGGTACTACTAAAAATGTTTATTTTTCTCTGGAATTCATATTTTAGTTTTACTCAGCTTTGTCTAATTTAAGCTTGAAAATTAAAATTAAAACCAATCATTTAAAAGTATTTTATTTTATTTCAAACATCAAACGTTTAACACTCATACCTACTTAATTTTTACAAGCTGTAAATTTGTTACAAACGCTTAAAAGACAATAAAAGAGATTTAAGAATCCGTAACAATTACCACTGAAACATAAATAGGCTAAAGAAATAACGTTATTGTCGTGTTTTTTGAAAAGCAAAGTGTAGTCGTGTAACCGCAGACATTATTAAATTCTTTATCGTCTGTGGAATTTTTGTGTTCTGCCAAAATATTCTCGAGTTCTCGATGGCCAGTATTGAAACGTTTCAAAATTTATAAATCGAATGATATTATGTGGTCAACATGCAAAAATGTTTGCTTCGACGAGTGTTAAGAATGTGAATCCTTCGGGCTTTGAAGGAGGGAATATTCTACTACAGTCCAATAAATCCATTTCTCTTGTCACGTTTGCCAGGAATTAATTTGTCGTGTAGTTTGCCGATGAGATGACGCGACTACTTAGTACTATTTTGTGACATTTTTGCGAAAGCGACTTTCTCCATTAAGACCCTTATAAACCGCTATGCTAAGTTTTATATTTTTAATTGATATATAAATTTTTGTTGATTATTCAGGTTGTACTTGTTTGTTAGATTTTTATGTAAAGTAGGTTACTTATGTATGCTACGACTTACATACGAGCTTCTTTGAATACAATGTATTATTTATAGTGTTTGCTTTATTACAAAGTTTTTAATCGCTCTAGTAAATAAACACAAATATTTATTTATTTGTCATAGTCATATTACATGAAATAATTAAATCCATAAATTCTTGTGCTGCTATAAAAACAGACAAAACTATCAACTTAATTACCTAATAAATCTTATGTACCTAAGTATTACTTATAAACTACACGGGTTTAATAAAATAAATGAGTTGATTAATGCAGAGCAGGTACTGTACTGAGTTATCTCCGTTGATTGCTATAAGCATGATACAAAGCGGGCGGGACACCCTTTGACGAATTAATCTATGGCAACACTGCTGGATATTGAACGAGTAGAGATGGCAAGACAATATACTTAGTATTGCCAGTAATAAAAGTTGAGAAAAGTGTTTATTCTGCAACGCCATAAAAAAGCAAAAGACTTTAGACACAAGGTTTTAGAAACAAAACAAAAGTCGACGTTTGGCACTGCTAACTGACGACTAGCAATTGATGAAAATAATTATTGATTACTGAAATGTTGCTAAAAAATTTCGATCGAAACAACTGATATTGATGATTACACGCTATTTTTTACGTCATTCAGTCGCTAACAAATTGACACTGCAATTAAAACTAGCTACTCTAACTGTCATAATTGTGTATCCGTAAACGCAAAAATCAACAATTTGAATTGTTTTAATCGAGATTTGTTGGTAACAGAGTTACGTAATCAGGGTTTCATTTTCATCACACTTGTACACTTTTAAGAAACTAAATTGATTATTAAGCGCCCAAATTTAAACAATTTACACGCATTTTAACTAGGTTACACGAAAATGAAAATTCAGCGACACATTTCAACGCGTTCCCGCCAAAACTCGACCGTTGTTCTTGTAAACGGTCCAGTCTGTATGGGGGAGCGAAATTGATTTCTCAATGATCAAACGAAACAAATTCGCAAAGGGAAGGTGGGTAGGTAAGTAATTTATTTGACCAAAGCGAAACCATCATTTGCTAACGTTTAAAGAAACGGTAAATGTAGATAACGGTACCTACTTATCGAGATTTTTAATGTTTTAGTTAACAATTTTTCTTTTTTTCCCACTTTTATTAAATAGATTTTTTATGTTTTTGTGATGTTGTATTGAAATTGAACTCATTTTCCGGTTCTAATGGCGTTACGTATATTAGATTAAGTATTTAATAAATGCCCTAGATTTCGAGATCTTTAAAGAGTTAGAGACCTATAGTCTAGGATAGGCTACCCCGGAAAAAAAGGTTTTTATTCATGAAACTAAAGAAGGTAAATGCAAATCTTCCAAATTATTAAAAAAAATAGGAATAGGTAAATATTATGCTCTTGTCAGGAGTAATTCCTGTATTAGAATTTTCCAAATTTTATCTCAACATCATTGCAATTGCAAAAAGTGCGTACACGTAAAAACTACTTATATTACTTTGAAACTTAGTATAACTGGAAACCTCAATAAACACATTGGCCTCTTTTTCCCCCGTTTCCCATCTACTATATAAAAATAAGTTGGGTTTTCCTTCCTGACGCTATAACTCCAGAACGCACGAACCGATTTCCACGGTTTTGCATTCGTTGGAAAGGTCTCGGGCTCCGTGAGGTTTATAGCAAAGAAAATTCAGGAAAATTTAATTATCTATAATTTATAAGGCAAAACAACGTTTGCCGGGTCAGCTAGTAACCTATACATTTTCGAGACAAGGCCTTCGATTGCGATACAGTACCATGTTATAATTTCACTAGCACCCATAGCTGGGCACCGTTAATCAAATAGTTAACTTCGTTAATCGTTAATCCGCTACAGAAAAAAAATAGCTTAGTAAAAGGTTAATAGTAGGCATTGGATTAACGATTAACGGACTTCTGCATATTAACGGAAGTTAACGTGTCCGTTAACATTTTTAAAAGTTAACTTAAAAGTTAATCCGTTAATCAAAATGTTAACTTCGTTAATCAACGATTAACGAATTAACGAGGTAATGCCCAGCTATGCTAGCAGCGCACCCGCGTAAGTCTGGATCCCTTGAGATATCAATAACACTTTCTTATCCTATGAGCTATGAAAAAGTGGTACAGAAAAGTGGTTCATCCGATGAGAAAGTGGTACCTACATCACATAAAGAACACTCCACATAGTCAGTCAGGCCAAAGCTTTATAGATATTAGATAGATAATTTGCTTTTCTCATCAAACAAATGACATAAACAGCATTATGATGAGTGACACAGATAGGCGAACGATAGAGGCTTTTACACGCTTTACCTACTAATTGTAAACATAGACACGTAGATGGTAATATAGAGAATTTGGCATTAGTACCTTTACATTTAATTTAACGAGTACATGATTTGTTAGCATTACCACGGAATACGTAATAGTAGCTACGCATTTCATAGAATATTACGTGATTGTCTTGCTGATTTACAAATTATTACTATGTTGATGAATTTCCTTAGATATTCACACTTAAGGTACGAGTTGGCAACAGGCGACATGAGGCGGCAGCGGACGACGTGTCGCGGCGACATGACACTACTATTACGTAGGGAGAGAGTGTCATAGAAATACATAGAAACCAGTAGTGTCGCCGCGACACGTCGTCGTCCGCTGCCGCCTCATGTCGCCCGTTGCCTACTCGTATCTTTAGTGTGGATATGTGACGCCAACTAGTCTCGGTAACGTGTTCTATGGTAATTAATGATTAAAACCTATCGCCCACCGAGAACTGAACTGTGTTAGTTTAGCTTAGCTCGCGTAGTTCAGGCAGTTTGTCATACATTTGCGTCCGCCGCAAACAATGCCTAATATTTAGTTTATTCCGTTTTTAGTAGGTATTTGTTTGTTTTATCGGCAACAGAAATACATCATCTATGAACATTTCAAATGTCTTGCTAAGGATCATGAAATACAGCCTGGAGACAGACAGCCAGACCGACAGTGGAGTCTTAAGTATAAGGATAAAAACTGAACCCTATACACGAATCAAATTAAAAGTACCTATACGTTTTATGTCTCTTTTATTCGTAAGTGTATCTAGTTTATTTTTGTTATCAAAGAAGTGCACTGGCACATCCATGTTTAGCACATCATTCCACTCCAAAAGGAACCATTGACAATTTATTGCCAGACACACAGTTCAGAGCCGAAAGTGAGACAACGATTTCATTAATTGTATCTGAGAGGGAGAACTGGTTATTTATGATTTAAATGTGTACGATGAATGAGACGAAAATAATTTTAATTTCTCTATTAAGCTGGGGTCCCACGGCCCGTGTTTTATCAAGCCAGATCTCGCCAGACCAGACGGACAGGCCTTGGGGACCGTAGCGTCCGATGAAGCCTGTCGCCGCGGGAGACGCAAACAGTCACACAGGCCTCGCCAGGCGCGGCCTGGCCTGGCCTGGACTGTGATATAACGGGCCGTGAGACCCCATCTTAAACGTGACTGTCTACTCGCGTAACTCGTAAGCTTTAGGTATATTAAGTTTGACAATTTTTATTAAAACGACATTACCTGTACTAACTAATAGATAAGATAAATCGTTATCAATAAAAACGCAAAACAAACAATTAAGCCACTGTTCGTTTGTTACACTGTGGCCAAAGCTTAGGTGGCGCTCAGTATCATCCGCAACTCAAAGGGCGCCGACAAAGCGCCGCCGCGGTGCGGTGCGGGCGGTATTAGCGGCCCGTTTGATGGCCACCCCCTCCCGCCGAGCGCCCCCACTCGCTCCAGGGTTGTCACCGCGACCCTGACCTACGACAATGCTATCAATCAAGTTTAATTGCGTTTTAACCGTGCACTAATAATGGGACATTAATCCGAACCCTTTTGATCTGATGATTTATTGTTTGATGTTGCTGTAATATTGTTTGCATGGGGTGGGGGATTGTTACATTTCACTAGGTAGGTAACTCGGAAATTCAATTGCAGGTATTACGGCGAGTCTGTCTGTAATACTAATTAATTTACAGTTTGATTAGTACGATGACTAGAGAAAAATAAGTTTGTAATAAATATGGTATAATATGTTAGTATGATATGTAAAGTTTACATTTAAATTAGGCTTGTATTGTATTTATCTTCATATAAATTATTACCGTATTGAGATGACCCGGTTGTTCTCTGATAGCAGTCGTTAGGTCAAGTTAGAGGCCGTAGGGCGTCCTGACAACTCTAACACTAGGTGAGCCACAAAACTACACGAAAAGAAGAAGAAAAGTGTTAAATCCACACTAAGTGTGGATGACCCATCCCGCAACCTAAACAAAAACAATATTTCTTAAGACTTAAGAAATATTAGAAATATTATGCTTCCGAAGCACGGAGGAGCTCGAGAAAAATATTTTTTTTTGCCATTTATCCAAGTAATGACCACGCCAAGCGTTGCTTAACCCGCACGATAGCCCGCCGTAGGCCAATGAGCTCGTTAGCCTAGCTCTTCCTTTTTCTCCACTATTAGAAATAATGCTTAGACAAAATTGTATACTAGAGTTAGGCAGCCCTAGAGTATCCCCCTAGCTCGTCCCGGGCACAAAGTGAGTGTGTTACTCTTTAACCTGCGCGAATCGCGACCAGCTAAACTTACCACTCCGCTAAATAAAGTTAAAAGGCTACGGCTTTGTCTCGACTCGCCTTTGATGTGCGGGGCGAGAACCCATCACCCTAGCCGCCTAGCCGCCTATAGCCGCCTATAGCCTATCCCGCAATACTTCCCCCTGTTTACCGCAAGCTACAACTATTGCCCTTAATGCCTTTTCCGATTGAGCAATGAGCTACGTATGTCCCGATTGATTAGTCCCTGGCAACGAGGTATGTTGTAAGGATATTCTCAGGAAATAGGTCGATCAAAGCGCTTACTGATTGATGTTGCCTTTGTCATACGTTACGTCGGAACTAGACGGGTTCTTGTGATGGTGTCTTATTATTATTGCTTTTAGTTGGGTATTTGTTTGTTTGGGTGTTTTTGCGGGTTTGTTAGACTTTCGGTTGGTTTTGATAGAGTTTTAAATAGTGATTTTTGAAGCTTGATTTATTTTAAAGTCTTTCCTACACTTGGATGATTAGTTTTATGAAGAAATGCTTTCCGAACCATTTTGCACCGGACACAGGACCAGGGTTTTTAAGGTTTTCTCTTCAAACTCGTTTTATCTAACCTCACCTCAGTCTGACTGTGACTTTATAAGCTACTGACGTGTCCCGCGGTTTCACCAACTTAACTCCCGATCCCGTGGGAATCTCGTTAATACTTAGGTATACATCACAAAGCCCACATCCTCCAAATGTAGTTTGCAAATGAAATGACATTATTACATAAAGACAAAGTTAAATAATAACGTAAGCACTTACGTAAAAGTAACGAAAAAACCTGAATCCGCAGTCTTCTGCGTCGTCGTCGCAGAGATCGTCTTTCAGTTTTAATATAACTTTACAAAGCCAACTAGCTAGGTATAATTTCTAGGTAGGTATTTTGTTTATGCATGAACCTGTGTGTATCAATCGCAACTCGCAAAATGAAAGGAGGCAAACGTTTGATGTCTCCAGACTTGGAAAACCAATCACGCAATGATATCCCTTTTAACTCGCTCCCTTTTCATTCAGCACATTTACTTGGAGGACTACAGAATTCTTCAATATCCTACTACAGAAAAAACATAGAATATTTAGGTAGATATACTATTCCTATCCTCTCATCCGAGCGAGATGTTCCCGGTTGCATCCCACTCGGGAGCCCGGGGTCCGCTAAACCTCGAATTGTTTTTTTTTGGGGGTCGGCGCAATAGACGGTAAGTCATCAACTCATCACTGACCTACCATACCTTCCGCAATTAGATTTTGCAATCTTTTTACGGTCGGTCGCCTGCTTGACACCAATCCTCAGGGATCAAGTAGTTTATCCGCCCCCGCGCGGGTAGAACTTCAAAAGATAAAAACCGGATATTTTCAAATATGCCCGAGTGAGGTATCAAATGAAAAAGCATTACTTATACAATACAGTAAGTAGTACCTAATATAACTCCACGCGACAAAAACAGTTTGTTTACTTATGTTTTTTTTTTAATTTAAAAAGTACTTAGTTTCTCGTTTTTATCGTAAAAGATTTGCCCCGTAAAGCTGACAAAAGGCCCGATTTGAAGTGGTGAACTTAACACGTTCGCAGCTGGTGCTCGGACACCTCTCGAGGGCACCATCCGTGTACCAGCCAGCCAGGCACCCTCGGGATGAGGGTTGATAGGTAGTTTGCTATAATCGGCAAATACTACGACAAACTGCAATCAAAAGAGGGGGTAGTTGTCATGTTTTTACGTTTTTCCCCTTGATTGCGGCATTAGTCCGGGATCCGTAGTACATTTTTGCAAATTGATTACTATCAAGCTAGTTTTCCATGAGTAGCTTCATTTTGATGAGACGCCCAACAATTTCCTATTTCCTTACGAAACTCTCGATTGTGGTAGAAGATAACAGAGGTAGGATCTGTATACTACTACTTTTGAGCGTAAGACCGGGATAACGTACCACGCAGTTTGTAGGACAATATGACTGTTAAATTATATATCCTAGAGAGGGATGCAACGTGGAACCATCGCTCGGATAATGAGTTGATAATAAATGTAATCAGCGCATACCTAATCATTAATCATGAAAAACAAGCCCTTAATTTCGAGCTATTGAGACCTAGTTTAAGAAATGGTTAGTTTTAGAACAGTTCGTCATTATTTTCCAGAGAAATATTTACTACGATATATAGGTAATCATTAATTTTACCAGCATTAAATCCCACACAGTGTTACCATACCACTGTACCTATATCACATGCTAACTCGAATAATGATCGAGAATGGAGCTCTAAGTAGTCAGGTGGTTCTGCGAAACCCATTTACGGGTTGGACTTAGCTAAATCTCAATTAGCCAAGTAACTATGCAGTTCCATTATGCAAATCGAAGGGAAACGAAAAGTATACGACATCCAACTGTGGTTTTGGACTTCATTAGAAATTGAACTCATTTTTCGGTTTTTATCGCGTGCTGTTTATTACTTTTATCATTGTTTTAACGCTCAACGTTTCGAGACCTATACTATCTCTAATATATAAAATTTCCATGTCACAGTGTTAGTTACCGTACTCCTCCGAAACGGCTTGACCGATTTTTATGAAATTTTGTATACGTATTCAGTAGGTCTGAGAATCGGCTACTATCTATAATTTATAAGGCAAAACAACGTTTGCCGGGTCAGCTTAAAAATTTTTTTTTCTATAAAACATCGCGAAAACAGGAAAAAAAAACCCAATTTTGTTACTCGTAGATCTTAAAAGATTATTTTTTCAAAGTCTTGACTGACTGACTAATAAATAACGTCAATACAATACTAAATAACCGCTGCGCTCGCTGGTCCTTTATATCAACATGTTCGAAGGATGTGGTCTTTGTGAAGTGTAGCTTAAAAGTAACCACTAAGGCTTTTGGAAATTAAAGATGGTATAATTTATTTGGTCAAGAATTTAGTATGTACAAAAGGTGTTATTATAATTGGAACTTAAGCTGGTGGAACCGCGGCATACAGCTAGTTTTAGCTATAAATTGTCTTTGATGAGTTGGGTTTTAGCCGCACGCAGCCCACATGTATTTCTGCCAACTAAGTAATATCACAGTTTACCTGATAGTTGGTACGCCTCGGGGCGCATGGTAATTTACTAGAACGTCTAATATTTTCCATGGTTAAAGGACTCGAATTAGACTAAAAGCAGTCTCTATCGCTGCTGCTTATATAAAATAGCAGCTCCCCGCGGTTTCACCCGCATAAGTCCCGATCCCATGGGAATATAGGGATCAAAAGTAGCCTATAGCCATCCTCAATAAATGGACTATCCAACACCGAAAGAATTTTTCAAATCGGACCAGTGGTTCCTGAGATTAGCGCGTTCAAACAAACAAACAAACAAAAAAACAAACAAACTCTTCCGCTTTATAATAGTAATAATAATAGATAAAGATATTATTGAATTTTACTTAGACAACTTCAGCAAGTTTTGGTCTTAAATCTTTCAAAGCTCACTCTCACTCCGTACTTATCGTAAAGTATGGTATCTAATAGGTGTGCTTAACATGTATTTTGGACTGATGGAATTATTTTCCATTTCCATAAATAAGTTGTGATTTCATAAAGTTGTTCTTGGTTAATTGAGATGTAATGGTAGAGAGAGATTGTTGAACCAAGAACGACTTTCATCTTTTCTACGAAAAACGTCTAAGACTAAACTTCTTCTTCTTCTTCTTTTTCTTTCTTCTTCGATTTCTTTTCTAAGTTAGGTAATACCTAATTTACCTAAGTAGGTACCTAGGAATTTAGGTATACTTACCCACTCTACATTTATGTATGAAGTAAGTATAATAGGTAGTATATCCGTCGTCTAGTACCCATAGTACAAGTGTTTAGTTTGAGACTAAATTGCGCTGTGTGTGTTACGTCGTGCATAATTTTGCTCGGTCACTACTTCACTAGGTCAAGCCGTCTATAAGGAATAGGTAAACATCCTTAAAAAAATATAAGTACGCGACGAATTCAAAACCTCCTCCTTTTTTTAAGTCGGTCAAAAAGGGCGACAAAAGGTTCTCGAAAGCAAAAATGAAAGCTCAACTCCGAATTCAAGCTTTTTAGTTTATCTGTTCTAGCAACAGATGGCGCTCGTTGTATGCAAATCAAAAGTTGAAAGTTAGTGTTGTCACTGTCATGTCAGGTGAATTGTTTGTCAGTTTACTGTCAAAATGCTTAACGCTCTCTCCGCTCCATTTCTGTGTGTACAAATCCGAGCCAAGCTAATCTATTATTTAGTTCTTTTGGTAAAGTTAGGCCAATTCGTTAAATATTTTTAAGGATACACGTCGTTCGAGCCGTGTAGTATTACTGTGCTAGTTAATGTGTTCATTTTAAGTCATCACGGTGCTGAAAAAGTGTCGTCACGATTTTAGGTATGGTGTCAAGATTTTATCTTTATTGCTACCAATTCGTCTGTTTCTGTGTGTTAACTGTTTTGTTTGTGAATAATTTTAGTGTTTCAGGTAATATTTTGGTGTAACACAACGATATTGTTGCACCTTTACGTCGAAAGGACGCTAATTTTACGAGCTATAGGTTTGTTTACAAATTGTTTCCTGTGTTTATGCTCGACATCTTCAATGAAAATCTATAAGAATTTGTACGATAGAACACTTGACACCATAATACTGGTTACAGTTTGAAAGTAGTTACTTTTATGACAGGACCTGAGTTTGAAAATAACTTTTCTACATAATATTATTAAAAGAATTGCTAAAACACACCTTGTGTGCTTTCTATGAATAGAGAATCTGTGTATCTACACTAAACTTTGTTACTAAGCCCTGTATAAAATTGAAAAACCTTTTTTAAAATATTATTGTATTGAAAAGTAATTCTAACAAAACCGTCACTGTTGTAGTCAACAAGGCAACGCTGCTGTCAGTTGCCTGTTATTGATTTCACGTTTATAATAAACCCTATCATGAATATACACAATATGCAAGGGCCGAAGCTTCATCGGAACCCCATTGTGTTGAACATCCAGCCTCCGACACGGATCTCTCACTCGTACCATTGCCGTTGGTCTGCGCAGTCGTGCTATTCAATTTTAAATCTTTTAAATATTAAAATCAAGTTATTGATTCATAATTCTATTAATCTGTGTATTAGTTCAGTTCATTGTTTGATTACACAATGAACATGGTAAGAAGGTCTTTCTATTATGTTTTTTTATCAGTACCTGATTTTTTTTCTTCATACAAGTTATTGGACCATGAAGTTATGATTTAATTTGTTTTGACATGTTCATAATGTGAACTATCCCTTTTGTACTGTGGTAAATTGATGTAGAAACACATTTTTTTGAATTTTGATTTAGTTTTGGATTGAATAAGGCATCTGCTGGGGTATATTCGGGGGTTTAAAATGTTTTATATTAGTTTTTAGTTATGAAATTTGATATTTTAAGTGGTATGAGTAGATTAATTTGTAAAGGCATACAATTGTGTAAAGAATCTTTGTGGTTCATAATGCTCGGTCATATTTCCTACCAACGCCGATCGATGACGGAGACTCTTGACTTTGGCACTCTCTCATTTTTTGCTTGCTGTCCCGTTCTTACTCGTGCAAACTAAATATAGAGTATGATCCTTATTGTTTGGTGTATTGATTTTTTTTGGTTGCTCGGTGCTTTCTCCGTACACGAGCGTTGAGACTTGTGATTTATGAAGGGATAGAAAATGGGAACGCTTGGATTTCACAAATCTATTTGTATGACTTTTGATAGTATAAATAAGATATGCCTATTATTTGGCATTTAATTCAAATAAAGATTGCATTTAAATCGAAATAAATAGATAAAAAATTACTAAGACACATTTTCAATTCATTGTTTAACAATTTCAATTTATTGTTTATATCTGTATTTAAATACATGTACAATGTTTTTAGACCTAGGTTCAGGTCATTGTGATCTGGAAATTTTATTTTTACCCTAAGTAGTTTTACAGTAATAAGTAAGAAGAGAATACAGTAATAAGAACATTTAAACAGCTTTTATAAAACCAGTAGAGTTAAAAGAAAATTTTTCATTATTTTAATTTTTTTCCATTTTGTCCATAAATTACGTGAGGTGTTTTTTGAATTTTCTGTCCCTCCCTCCTCCCCTGGTGAGATGTCGTGAGATTTTATTCAACCCCCTCCCCCATCCTCCAATCTCACGTGAGATTTTTCAAAATGTGGGTTTCTTACGTAAACGCGTTGGATTGTGCTTTTATTTACGACTAGTTAAGACTAGTAATCAATTTTGCTGAGTTATAAATATAATAAAAATTGAACAGTTAAATGGACCATAATAGTATGTTTTTTTTTTGTTTCAATCAGAAAAAAAATTGCGTGATATTTGCCGAGACCCTCCCATCTCACTAACGTAAGATTAGATGAGATTCGACTCGACCCCCTCCCCCCCTTAAACATCTCACGTAATATATGGACGCCCCCTTAGATGAATCTATTAATATTATTAAAAAAATAAAGTAAATTATTTCACATTTGAACAATTACAAATTGCCATTCTTATTTTTTTAAACAATTTTTTTAGGTGTGTTTTCTGTATTATTGCAGGTGGTGTCTCGCCATGCAGCGCGCGGGTGGGACAAGGGCCTGTGCGCCATGAGCCACACGCCTGTAGGCGGCCACCCGCAAGGTCAGCCTTACATTTTCTGTAATATCATTAACTAGCTGCGCCCCGCGGTTTCACCCGCGTAAGTCCCGATCCCGCGGGAATTACGGGATAAAAAGTAGCCTATGTGTTATTCTAGGTGTCCAGCTATCTATATTCCAAGTTTCATCGCAATCGGTTCAGTACTTTTAGCGTGAAAGAGTAACAAACATCCATACAAACTTTCACATTTATAATATTAGTAAGGATTAGTAGGATAGGATAGTAGGAAGGATAGGATAGGATAGGATAGGTGATTGTTTGAGTGCTCACTTTTTTTTTTTTTTTTTTTTTTTTTCTATCTTTTTGCGACGCTCAGCAATCTGTTATCACATTTAGCTGATTCTGTGTCTGGTCTTTGTCCTGCACTTGGCGTCTGTGCGTACAGGAGTCATCCACTGATTCCCCCTGTATTAGCTGACAAATCGGTTGATGAGGCATGGAACACTGTTTCTCCTCAGTCTTGTGAAACTAATGCTACCAGATCCCGATAGCTTATTTGCTAAGGCGTTAATATGTCTTGTTAGCTTGGACTGGTAGTGAGAGCCCTTCTGAGAGATTTCCTCTTTAACGGTCTTCAACCTTAGATCGCGCAGTATATATTTGTTGCTGATACAGTTAGGAATGTTGAACATGCATCGCATTGCTTTAGTCTGAAATCTTTCTAGGATTTCTATGTTGCTGTTACTTGCGGTTCCCCATAGCTCGATGCCATATGTCCAGACCGGCTTCAGTATTGCTTTGTAAACAGCCATTTTACTTTCGTTTGACATATGAGATGTTTTTCCAATGAGCCATTGCATATTTCTGAGTTTAGCGTCTAGCTGCATTCGTTTGCTCCAGATATGTTTTCTCCAAGTCATTCTTCGGTCTAGATGCATACCGAGGTATTTTGCGCTCTCATCCTGTGGTATTAGTTCTCCATGTAAGAGAACAGGCGGACAATCTCCTTGTTTAAGGGTGAAGGTGACGTGAGCAGATTTGCTTTGATTCGCCTTTATTCTCCACTGACTTAACCATGTTCCAAGGTCAGTGAGATGGTCTTGTAGATGCTGTGAGGCAATAGAACGACTCTCGTCAACTGCCAATATCGCCGTGTCATCTGCATATGTCGCGATGGTGGTGTTGGTGTTTGTGGGTATATCTGCAGTAAATATAAGGTACAAGACAGGTCCCAATATACTGCCCTGCGGCACTCCTGATTGTATTTCGTGAAGTTCTGATAGTTCTCCGTTGTATTTCACCTCGAAGCATCTTTTCTTTAGGTAGCTCGCCAGAATGGGATAGAATGAGTGTGGTAGTGATTGCTTGATTTTAAAAAGGAGGCCATCCTGCCAGACTTTGTCAAAAGCTTGTCCAATATCTAGGAATACCGCAGAGCAGTACTTTTTGTGTTCCATCGTTTGTCCTATTATGTTAGTTAGTCTGTGTACCTGCTCGATCGTTCCATGACCATGTCTAAAGCCGAATTGGTGTTCGGGAAGTACGTCTATCAGATGGTACTGTAATCGACTCAAGATGACTTTTTCGAAGAGCTTGCCAATGACCGGAAGCAGACTGATTGGTCTGTAAGACGACACTTCTTGAGGTGGCTTGCCTGGTTTTAGGATCATCACAACTTGCGCGAGTTTCCATTGGCAGGGAAAGTGCGAGGATCGCAGGCAGGCGTTAAAGATGTGAGCTAAGTGTATTACTCCTTTCTTTGGAAGGTTTTTGAGTAAAGTGGAGTCTATTTGATCATAGCCAGGTGCTTTTCCAGGTTTTAATGTATTTATCATATGACTTAGCTCTTTTGGACTGACTGACTTTAGGGGTAGACAAAGTTGAAGGGAGGACTGCAAGTACTCTGCAACCGCGTTGTCTTTTTCTGGGTTGGTGCTAGTAAATGGTTTGAAAACATCTTGCAGGTGCTTAGCGAATGTTGTTGCTTTGTCTTTGTCTGATCTGGCCCAATCACTATTTGCCTTCCTTAAAGGTGGGATATGTTGTTTTGGTCGCTTCAGGATTTTAGTTGCACGCCATAAGGAGTAATTTGTGTCCTTGTGCGCGGTAAGGTGTGTAAGGGTATTCTGAAGAGACTGATTCTCATAATCTCTTAACATTGATTTGAGTTCGTCTGAGATTCTGTTGAATCTCTTTTTATCGTATGGATACCTCGACTCCTGCCAGGTTCTCCTTGCCCTACGTCGCTCGGCAACTTTATTCTTTATTATTTTACTATATTCTTTTAGTTTTGTATTAATTGTTTTAAGCTTAGGTGTACTTATGTAGGCAGCCGTATGTATGATATTGTTCAAATATTCAATACCTACTTCTATGTCGTCAGACGTTTTAAGTTTCACTTTTAAGTCTAAATTTTTTGTAACGTATTCCCTATATTGTTCCCAATTAGTTTTATTATTGTAGGTTTTCGTTGGTGGATCTACCATAACTACAGATTGCCACATAGTTATAGCTATTGGTGTGTGGTCTGATGATAGATCAGTACAAGCCTCTATATTTACATAGTTTTCGTTTATGTTGTTTGTAATGTAAAAATCAAGTACATCTGGTATTTTATTTATGTCTGTAGGCCAATGTGTTGGACGTTCTTGGGATAGGCATTTAAGATTTAGGTTCGTCATTGTCCTATATAGCTGTCGGCCTCTAGTGCTGATTAGTCGCGATCCCCATTGCGTGTGCTTGGAATTCCAGTCGCCTCCACAGATGTACCGCGTTCCTAATTGTTTAAAATATTGTTTGAAGTCATCAGACGTTATTGTGCCACGCGGTGGACAGTAGACGGCAGATAACACTGTGTCGAGGCTTTTTTGTTGTATACACACCGATGTTGCTTGTATTTTGTCTGTTTTATACTCTTCTAGTACGAAGTGCTTAATATTACTCTTCAGAATTACAGCCGTTCCGCCGTGTGTGTTCCCAGAGGGGTGTTCGGTTCTATAAATTACGTAATTCGGTATTTCTATATGTGTCTTAGGTGTAAATCTAGTTTCTGATATAAGAGCAACATCGATATTCTCCATATTCATGAACAGTTCAAGCTCTCGAAGTCTGTCTTTTAGTCCATTGGCATTCCACGTAACTAGTTTAATATTTAAGAAGCCTTTTGGTTTACAAGCTGTGTAATTAGCTGGATCATACGATCCATCATGCTGTCCATCATGTTCTTCATGATTGATTCGAATCTGGTGAACATGTTATCCAGAAGATTCTCCATATTATTTACCCTGTCTGGATCATGTTGTCTGTTGTTAATTTGTGTGCCTTTATTGGATTTTAAAGTGTCTGAGTAGCTTTTATTTGTGGTTCTTGTTGTAATAATTGGTTTTGTTCTTGTTGGAGGTATTTCCCTTGGTATCAATACAATATTGTTCCTGGCAGATGTCGATATGTTACTTGGTTTAGGTTTATTTTTCAGTATCTTCTCTTTGTACTCTTGGAATTTAGTGCATCCTTTGTAACTTGCAGGGTGCTTGCCTTGACAATTTACGCACGTTGCTTCCGTTTCAGGTGTTTTTGTGCATGAGGCGGTGGGATGTTCATTGCCACATTTGACACATCTGAAGGGTCTGTAGCATTGATTTTTAGAGTGTCCGAACCTTTGACATCTTTTGCATTGCAGTACTTCAGTTTTCTTATATGGTGGTTCTATGGTAATTTTTAAATGACCTATGTTTTTTAGCTTAAATACCTCTCTGTTGTTAGGATTTGGCTCTAAGTCTACAAAGAAAAGAGGTAACTTTTCTTTAGTTGTTCGATGTAATACGTTTACTATTTGTCTAACTTCATGTCCTTGTATTTTTAGTTCATCTTTGACTATACCAACGTCCTCAGTTGCATGCAGACCTCTAATTACTACTCTGTATGCTCGTTCACTCTTTAATTTATATGTGTAGTGACTGACATTGTTTTGTATTAGGTTATCTCTAATACATTTGTAGGTATCAATGTCCGCTGGTATAATTTTTATGATATGTCCTGTTCTCAAAGTAGTTAGCGTGAATTTGGTTATTTCAGATACCTTGTTTAACATTTCCTTAAGCGGTTCTATATTTACCACGCCAGTTACGAATATTGGTTCCGGTTTGGGTACATATTCTTTCTGTCTCTTAGGTAGTTCATCTTTATTTTCGTTGTCACTGAGAATTTCAAACTGATTTTGAGTAGGAATAGAATAGGTTACGCCGTTGCTACTGGGCTTCTTCCTAGTTGTACTCGGGCTGATTTCGGTCCGTTTTCGTTTTCGACCGTCAGGTACAGCATCTTTTTGCCATTCGAAAGCCTGTCCTGGTTGCTGGTGTCCAGTTTTTAATTTAGCATCTTTAGTTTTATCTAATAATTCCGGTGTTGTGATTCCTTTGCATTGGTTTAAATCATTAAGGGAGTTTGTCCGAGTCCGATTGGCAAACATGCCTCTATGAAAGAGTTGTTGGGTTAAATTTTTTGTTTGTTTTTGTTGATCCTTAGGTGGCACCACTTCGCCCCCCCCAGAATACGTGGGGCAGCCCGAGCTATGCTCAGGGAGGGATTCTCCGACGGCAGAGCCATCGGTACCCTCCTGGGGTAATTCTCTGTTTAGTTGTGCAGCCATAGTGTAATTTTGTGTGTTAAGGTAATTTCATATGTCGGGGTTGTCTTCCCCTGATGCCAGGGCTGTCGTCCTCCTTAGGACGCGAGCGCCGCCGTTGACCGACTAGCGGTTCCTCCGCCGCCAACTCTTCTGCGTGCCCCAGCCAAGACCCGCAGCACTGCCCTCGGCCTCTACTCCGAATATGTCGAAGAAGCCCGGGGCAGGGGTTTGATATCGGAGTGTCCATCTCCGGCCTTGTGGTCCGCGGGAGGTATTTTATTTCCCTCCTGCCCTATGGAGGTTTGACTCTCCATCGAGCATCCCCCTATCCGCCACCTGGGGACGCGTCCTCTAGGGAATCAGGCTACCCCGAGGAGTGCTCACTACCACCTGATGTTAAGTGGATGAAACAGACTATGAATGTAGTATGATCATCTAGCTAGAAGGCACAAGAATGTTCATCATGCTTGCAATTTGATGATCAGTTTCACGTAAAATCGAATCGATGGTGATCAACCGCGGTCTAGGCCTTTCAATTCGACCACTTAAAATTTTCACTCCAAAACGAGTGTAAATGATTTTACCGAAATTGTATGTAAGTAATCTGATACCATTATGTAATGATTTTTCGTAAGATTCACGTTAATGTGTACATGGGCTTTTACAGTTTTACTACATAGTAAATGTAATGCAACTGTTTCTTTGCTGACTTCTAGGTTGGGAGCACAAGCTTGCTGACAGGTCGTCGCTGCCGCCCGCGTCAGGGGAGGAGAAAACTAAATCTCAAACCAAACATGTGTTCGCACAACCACATTTGCCCAAGTAAGTGCTCCGAAAGACAGACCATTAAAATATATTTGAACATTTTCTATAAGTAGGTGTAATAATATCAAACTACTCTGGTTGCGCTGCTTGTCAGGTTGACTGCCACACTCCTAATAAAATGCCTTACTAAATAACAGTTCGCCGTCAGATATTAACCTAGCTTCGCTGCCAATTGCTGATATCAGTCGCATACTTCGCGACACTTGATATATGGAACCGACAGGGTGATTTAGATTGAATTCATTGTAACACCAATATAAAAAATACAATTCAAAGAAATACATAAAACAATTTATTTCTAGGTGGCTCAATACGTCGCTTAAAGCGATCTCTTCCAGGCAACCTTTGGATGGACGAGAAGTGTTAGCAGGAGTGTTAGTTTAGAATCGTTTCAAATTTAATTCGTTTATGTATTTCTTTGAATTGTATTTTTTATATTGGTGTTACAATAAAGAATTAATCTATCTATCTATCTATCCTGTTAATGTGTGGTGTCCTCAATAACAAGTTGATTGTATGTGTCGTAGGATGGGCATGGTATGGCGCGAGCAGATGGAGGGCTCGTCGGGGTCGTCCGCGCGGTCGCCCGCCTCGCCGCCCTACATGCGCTGGGCCAGGAGTCTGCACGAACTGCTCGAGGTGACTACATACGATCCCACCTGATGACTAACCTAAACCATTGTGGCTATACCGAAATGACTGCAATTGTAACTCTGGGGATACATACCAAATAATGTCCCATCTGCTGCACTCTTTTATCGTCGTTTGAGAAAAGAGACTCGATCATTTTTATCGATCCAGAAAATGTTTCTAGTGTTAGTATGCTACCGTTGCTGGTGTACCCTTCCTTCCTCCTTCCTCCTTCCTCCTTAAGTTTCCAGTGTCGCTGAAGCTTACCGCGGAAGGAAACAGTTATGGTCATTGGTCACACAATGGTTATTCTTCCTGATACCTACGTTTCCAATAATAATATTAGCTCCTTAAATTGTCCCGGTGTAGGGCAAGGGTTTACCTATATTTACGACTAGCAGTGCCCGCGACTTTGTCCGCCTAATTTTTTGAAAATATATTATAGCCTATAGCCTTCCTCAATAAACGGACTATCCAACAGTGAAAGAATTTTTCAAACCGGACCAGCGGTTCTTGAGATTAGCGCGTTCAAACAAACAAACTAACTCTTCAGCTTTATCTCGGAAGAGTTTGTTTGATTGTTTGTTTGAACGCGCTAATCTCTGGAACCGCTCGCGCTGGACCGATTTGAAAAATTCTTTCAGTGTTAGATAGTCCATTTATTGAAGAAGGCTATAAGCTACTTTTAATCCCGATATTCCCACGGGACAGGGATTTACGCGGGTGAAACCGCGGGACGCAGCTAGTAAAAATATAAAAAGCAGAAGATAGCACGGTGATTGTTGTTCCAGGACGCCGAGGGAGTGCGTTTATTTCGCAAGTTCGTGGTGGGCGCGGGCGGGCTGCACGTGGACCGCCTCAACTTCTACTTCGCGGTGCAAGGCCTGCGCCAGGAGACCGACCCACCCAAGATACGGCAGGTCGTCTCCGCTATATACAAGTGAGTATACAAGTGAGTGGTGGGCGCGGGCGGGCTGCACGTGGACCGCCTCAACTTCTACTTCGCGGTGCAAGGCCTGCGCCAGGAGACCGACCCACCCAAGATACGGCAGGTCGTCTCCGCTATATACAAGTGAGTATACAAGTGAGTGGTGGGCGCGGGCGGGCTGCACGTGGACCGCCTCAACTTCTACTTCGCGGTGCAAGGCCTGCGCCAGGAGACCGACCCACCCAAGATACGGCAGGTCGTCTCCGCTATATACAAGTGAGTATACAAGTGAGTGGTGGGCGCGGGCGGGCTGCACGTGGACCGCCTCAACTTCTACTTCGCGGTGCAAGGCCTGCGCCAGGAGACCGACCCACCCAAGATACGGCAGGTCGTCTCCGCTATATACAAGTGAGTATACAAGTGAGTGGTGGGCGCGGGCGGGCTGCACGTGGACCGCCTCAACTTCTACTTCGCGGTGCAAGGCCTGCGCCAGGAGACCGACCCACCCAAGATACGGCAGGTCGTCTCCGCTATATACAAGTGAGTATACAAGTGAGTGGTGGGCGCGGGCGGGCTGCACGTGGACCGCCTCAACTTCTACTTCGCGGTGCAAGGCCTGCGCCAGGAGACCGACCCACCCAAGATACGGCAGGTCGTCTCCGCTATATACAAGTGAGTATACAAGTGAGTGGTGGGCGCGGGCGGGCTGCACGTGGACCGCCTCAACTTCTACTTCGCGGTGCAAGGCCTGCGCCAGGAGACCGACCCACCCAAGATACGGCAGGTCGTCTCCGCTATATACAAGTCAGTATACAACTATCTGCGGCTCAATCCTCGTAAATAATTACATAACAGATCGATGACAGAGACAGTGCAGACCGATGACAGACGCAGTGCAGAAGCAACGCAGACACAACACGATTACAAAGGAAACTCAAAATATACTTTCAACTACCATACAAATACAATGCAAATAATTAATTCTAATTCTGAGTATATTTTGAGTTTTCTTTGTAATTGTGTTTTGTCTGCGTTGTGTCTGCACTGCGTCTGTCATCGGTCTGCACTGTCTCTGTCATCGAACTGGTATTTAATTATTTACGAGAATCGAGCCGCTAAAGGATGAATGAGGGGAAGGTCTCTTTAGTTTCTTATAACTACAACAGTTCTAGAACTAGTCGTTAGTGGTCGAGTCGATAATTTATAACCACCTCAATACCAGGTGGGCGATTCTCGTGCGCGTGAGATTTATGTCTAAGATATATAGACATTAAATCTCACGGGCTCGAGAATCGCCCTCCAGCAATAACAAGAAATGTAACATTCTAATTCTGATCATTGTTTACACTCTTCCACTGATGGTTAAACTGCTTCCCTTCTTTATTGTGTTGTTCTTCGTTACGTTGGAGGTCCGTTGGTAATAAAAGACTTGTAATTTGTTGTTCAGATTTCTCCGCAAGTCTCAGCTAGCGATGCCTGAAGACCTGAAGCAGCAGGTGAAGGCGAGCCTCAAGGATGGCTCCAACATTGAGAAGACTATTTTTGACAACATGGAAATGGAGGTCAGCATTATTTTATACCTACTAAAAATATAAAAATAGCCTATAGCCTTCCTCAATAAATGGACTATCCAACACCGAAAGAATTTTTCAAATCGGACCAGTGGTTCCTGAGATTAGCGCGTTCAAACAAACAAACAAAAAAACAAACAAACTCTTCCGCTTTATAATAGTAATAGATTAGTCGCTTAAAGTTCCCTTTAATGATAATTATGGTAAATTAACATCTCTAATATTGAGATAAAGAGGTTAAGCCATGGTCAATTAATAAATATTGAAATCCTTTATTTCCTAATTAACTAATAGTTAAAAAAAAAGGAATCAATAGTTTGCTGTATTATTAAATGTACCATTTATTTCTTAGTTTACTAAATTATAGACTGTGTTAAAATGGACCATATATCCACAGTCAATGAATTTACATACAATACTTTTGTCGTAGGTGACTCGTGCTATAACGGAGAGTACGTACCAAGCGTTCCTACGTTCTGAAGCGTACGTGTCTTACGTCAGCGCGGCGACGCAACCGCTGTCCTCGCCGGACACCAGCCCGCCACAGCCGCCTAGAGAGGTAAACTATAACCCTATTAGGTTCTATAAGAGTATGTTACAACACTCTTATAGAACCTAATAGGCTTATAACGGTATTACTTGAGTAGTATTAGAAGTTAGCTACATAAGTGCATAATCTATACTTCTAGTTTCGTCCCGCCTCTAAGCGTGATTGCACTTCAAAGTCTTAAGAAAAATATATCTTCAAAAAACTGACCACAACGAGATCCGAATTCTTGTCTCGCATTTGCTGATCAAGGCGAATTTATAAATATTTATATCTTCTATTTATATTGGCTAGTACAAAATAATATATCTAGTAGAAATGCTAAAGCATTACAATAATAAAATAATATATTTATTTCCAGATACCAGCAGTAGGTGGGCTGGCCACCCTACACGAGGGGGAGGAGCTAGCCCCCAGTGGGGCCCCCGCGCCCAGCGTTGGGGCTAGGCTGACCCACGATGCGTTGCTAGCCACGCAATCCCGGAGGCTACACTCAGATATCGCACCGTGAGTATTCTTTTAGAACCCTTCGGTCCTATAACGGTATATTCGTTATAAGTGAGTGTTATAGAAACTATTATAGTCAATGTTGTAGGTTCTATTGGTATCTTAAATATTTTGTAGCTGATATAGTCTGTTCATTTTATATTTCTGACTTATGTTTCGTAGCATTTTATTTCTTTAAGTGTTGTAATATTGATATTCAGTGTATTTTGTAAAAGTTTATCTTAGAAACTAGTTTCGTTATTAAAATAAGTTTAAACTATCTCTTTTGTATAGTAAGATAATGTGTGACCCTGAACCATGCATGATATCCAAGCATTTTATGCTTTTTTAATTTTACGTTTTACTAGAAATGATCGTATTATGACCAGAATAACACTACTAAACTTATAAACTCGGCTAAGCGGGTGGTTAGTTGACCTCAAAACTGTTTTGTCAAGTAAAACTAAACTGGAACGAGACAAGCGTAAGAGAAGAAAATTATGATTCGATTAGCAGAGTTTATTAAGTGCATAAATGAAAGAAACTCTTCATATTTCGGTAAAAAAACTCTTTAATGATATATGGTTATTAAAACTGATACTGCATAAAAGCTGTTATATCACCTAAAAGTCCTATAAAGGCTGAAATGAAAATTGTAGACAAAAATAAAACATTTACATGATTTCTATATATTTACTGCCCTAAAGCGCGATAGTAGAAGTCACAAAGGTACAATACAATGTTTGTTCTTAGATCTTTAGATGCGTAAATAGCACTTTTTTAACTAAAATTATTAAAGGTGAAACCGTATAAAAGATGTTATATCACCTTAAAGTCTTATAAAGGTCATAATATAGTCATCTTTAAGTAGCTAAATGAGAGTATGATTTGCCCCCGGCTTCTCACATGTTCCGTGTTATTTTCCCCCATGTTTGTGTGCCTCGTCGCATGTCGCTGCCATACGCCGGATACTGCGCTCTGTACTTGCGACCCGCTAAACGACTGACGACTGCGAATATTGGCCGATATTTTGATACGAAATTTCGATAAAAATTCGCATAAATTCCTTGGCCTCCTAAAAACTACTCATCCCAATCCTATTTAAAATTAATGATTTCTACCTTTTGGAACCAATTTAAACGTACTTTTATGTATTGTTTTCGCGACCATTTTGCGCTAAATGCCGCATTTTTTATCGACTCCCAATTTTCCACTTAAAATGTGCATCTTATCTTTTTCCTACATTTGCCGTTCTGCTGAAATTAATTTCAAACGCTTAAATTTCGTGCTAAAACGCGCACTTGCGTACCCAATATCACCTACTTTATTCTTATAATGGTGCATTCTATCTCCATTGTCAATTCAATTTCTACAACAATCTTAAATTGTCTTGATATTTCCAATTACTTAAATCGTACATTGTTCCATCTAATCTATATTTACGCGATAAATATAAAAAATCTGAATATTTTTTCAATAAAACTTTGATGTTCCGCTCATATTTCGCGGTAAATCGTACTACTGTCATCCATAACTTTAAATATCGCGTGAATTTGTGCGATATTCCATCGACTCCCCACTCACCCCAACACCCTACACATCCCTACGCCAGTCACCGCAAGCGCTCAGTGTACAGCGCGCACGTATCGTACGCCGGCTACTGCCCCGCCAGCCGCCAGGACTCGGAACGCGCCAGCCTGAGCAGCGGCCGGACCGATAGCGATGCGGTCTCCTTGTCCGGCAGCAGTGTGTAAGTATTATAAGTTATCGTAACTGTGCTTCAAAAGGAGATTACCACATTTACACTAATACCTACCAGTAATGTTACTTTTTTATATCATTTTTATTTTAAAATAGTCGCTTTGGGCCCAAATGATCTCAATGGAAAGTAGTATTTTTATAAACCAGTAGCCATTCTATTGGTCTTCCCAAAATCGCCGTTACCCTGAGTCAAGTTACGTCGCGTCGTCGCATTCGGCTCTTATGGCTAGACAGCAAACTCGACAATTTTTGGAAAATTATATTCAACAATGTTAAGGTAGCTTTTGCTTTGATATATTAAAACGATCCAGCAGAAGATACATGCTAATCCTATGTCTTTATCTAACAAAGCGAAGACAAATAAAGTTCAAAAGGGACAGAGGTTCATCGACCATTTTTTCTATGAAAATGCTATTTCCAGTGTACCTATATATCATTTCTATGCCCTTACCTGATTCGCCTATTGATGAAATCATTAAATTGTTCCTCTTTTCCGCTTAATTAAAGCCGCGTTTGATTTGACACTAACCCATTTCCCGATCGCCGAGTGAGATAAAGTAATAACTCAATTATACTATCTTACTTATAAACGATGATTAACAAATAACTAAGTTATGTAATGTTTGTCTCTGTCTATCAACTTTGAAACGTCATATGAGAGTAAAAGACAAACGATACCTGCGGCACGATTCTCGTAAATAATTACATACGAGTTCGATGACAGAGACAGGGCAGACCGATGACAGACGCAGTGCAGACGCAACGCAGACACAACACAATTGCAAAGAAAAGTCAAAATACACTCTCGTTGTATTCGTATGGTAGTTGAGAGTATATTTTGAGCTTTATTTGCAATTGTGTTGTGTCTGCGTTGCGTCTGCACTGCGTCTGTCATCAGTCTGCACTGTCTCTGTCATCGAACTGGTATGTAATTACTTAGAACAATCGAGCCGCTTGTATATGCAGCTGTTAATTGTCTTATATAAGTAAGGGGGTAAGTATCTCCCTCAGTAGATAATGGGGTATGTATGTGTGACAGGGACGGCATGTCGCTGCGTCGCGAGTCGCGCGAGTCCCGCGAGTCGCGCCAGCGGATCCGCATCCACGGGCTGGACAGAAACGCCGTCATCAACAAGGAGCAGGATACTGCTATGGTAAGGTTACAATATATTCGTTGTTTGGTCACCGTAACACAAGCTTAGTCGCTTACCACGGGGCTAGATGGCGCTGTTGTTCACAGAATTTATTTATTTTATATCTCCCAACAGCCGAGTGTAGCTAGGGATTCGTAATTAGAATCCTGAGCGAATCGAGGGATTCAAAGTACCTCACTCGAGCAAAAGATAGTGTTTGCTCCCGAAGTGAACTGTCTACTTTTCATCACCCTCTACGAGAAAATGTGTAACTTACTTTGACTTTTTATTCCATTGTTCGCGTCT